>JADRCH010000248.1:1160297-1224420 GCA_019843965.1 Rhynchomys soricoides | reverse complement strand
ATAACTCCAGCTTGTGTCAAGTTGACACACAAAACCAGCCAGTACAAGTGGTCCCATCATATGAACATACAACAAAGTGTCTCTCCATTCATCTGTTGATTTAGGGTGTTTCCAGCCTGAGCTATTAACCAACGAAGCTGCCAAAATGTGTGTGCTTTTCTTTCTTCTGAAGGTGGAATGCTGCAGCCATACTAAGTGCATAGCACGCTCAGTGGCAATTGTCAGACTGTTTTCCAGATTGGTTGTACCGTTTCACACATCCAACAGTTGTATAGAAGATTCTAGCTGCCCATCACTCTTGTCAACATCTAGTGCGGCTGGCCTTTCAAGTCAGGCTTTGCATGTAGCACATCCTGGTAAGTTTTAGTGCATTTCTTTGTCCTATTTGTTTAGTTATATCTGGGTAATATCTGGGTGGGTAGGGTGCTGGCCTCCTGCTGCAAAGCACCTAGTTTGATTCCCAGACCCAGAGCTGGTGCCCAGGACTGTCATCCCAGGAGAACCCAGAGTCTAAGGTCACCCTGGCTTTAGCTAGCTCCAGGCTCACCTAGGCCACATGAAAGAAATCCTATCTCAAATCCAACAGCACACCACAAAAGTTAAGTGTCTCTGCAGGAGAGATGGCTTGGTGGGTAGTAAACGCTCCCCACACAAACCTGGTGACCTAAGTTCGATTCCCAGGCAGAACTGACTCCTGGAAACTGTCGTCACACCTCAATTCATACATGCTGTAGCATGCTTGCACCTGCATGCACACGGAAAATCATAATCATAACAAATGCAATTTAAAAAATATTTTAAACCATAGTATATTGGATACATTGCAGGTGAGCAAGGGCTGGGTAGTAACTAGAACACTCCCTACCGGTAACTAGTTCTGTCAACGTTTTCAGGTGAATGAATAAATAAATTAATGGAAAAAAATGTTTCGGGTGTATTTGCTATCTGTTTATCTTCTTCGAGTTACATATTCAAATCTGTGCTTTTGAAAAACAGACTGTTGGGCAGGGGTGTGGCTCACTTACTAGAGTGCTGGCTTTGGAGGCACACAGTCCTAGGTTTGATTCCCGGTGTGTAGCATAAAGAACTGGCCTACAGCAGACAGGTAGCATCAGATGTTTTGAGCTGTGAGCACACCCTTAAGAGCTACACCACGCCCAGCTCTCCTTGCTCCCCTTGCTAATCTGTTCTTTGACTACACAGAAAGTTTGAGGCCAGCATCAAATACATGAAATCCTTCTTCAATATAATAATAAAAATGAGCTGCCTTGTGGTTTTACTGTGTTCTCTCTTTAATACATATGTGTACATGTATGTGTGTGTGTGTGTGTGCATCTTTACTGTGTGTGTCATATGTGCACATTGATGTGTGTATGTGTCATATGTGCACATTGATGTGTGTGTGTTTGTGTTCACACAGTTGTGCACAGGAGGCCTCAAGTAACAGTGTGGGTCTTTCTAGATTGTTCTCCACCTTATTTTCTGAGGCAAGGCTTCTCACCAAACCAGGTGCCCATTGATTCAGCTAATGAGTTGAGGTATGCACCTGCCTCCCCTGCCCCCAGCACTGAGGTTAGATATACCATGTTGCACCCAGATTTTCGCATAGTTATGAAAGATCTGAACTCAGGTCCTCATACTTGCATAGCAGGGACTTTTTTGTCTGAGCCATCTTCCCAGCCTCTCACTGTGTTCTTATGTTAACAAGTGTTTTGCTGGGTGTGTATTTCACAAATAATTTTTTCCTTATGTGGTTGGAACCTTCAGTATTTCTTTTGTTTCTTTGTGACAGGGTCTGACTCTACAGGGCAGGCTGGCCCCCAACTCTTGATCCTCCTGTTTGCACCTCCCAAGTGCTGAGCTTCTAGGCAAGCATCACAACACCCAGCTTACCATTTTAAAAAGCAGTATTGTTTGAAAAATGAACGTTTTTAATTTGATTAAATTCAATTTATTGATTTTTAAAAAATGGTTTATCTTTTTGGTCTTAATGAGAAAATCTTTACTGAACTTGGGCACTAAGGTTCTTTCCTCAGCTTCTTATGGAAGGTTCCTTGTTGTTTGTTTGTTTGTTTGTTTGTTGGATAAGGTCTCAAGTATCCCAGTCTGGTCCCAAATTGCTGTAGGGAGGATGACTTTGAACTTCTGACATTCCCCCTCCTCCCTCCCCCCTCATTGATTCCTCTTCCTGAGTTCTGAGGTTCTAGGCATGTGCTACCACATGACCTGGTGTATGTGCACCAGAGAGCAAAGCCAGAGCTTCGAGCATGCTGTGTAAGCACTGTACCTGCTGTCTGGGATACACCTCCAGCTACAACCGACAAGTCTTGCTTGTTGTTTCGAGTGGCTATCAATTGTCCCACTGTCCTTGTAGAAAATGTTATCTTTCTCCCATTGAATTACCCCGGACTTTATCAAGAATCAGTTGGCCATTTGTGCAATTTCTATTTCAAGACTCTATTCTTCCTCGTTGAATTATCGTCTTTGTCAATATCAGACTGTGTGCTTGAAATCAGGTAATGAACACCTTTCAACTTTGTTCCCTCTCCAGATTGTTTTTGCCTTGTTATCTGAGGGCTTCATCATTCCCTTATGTATTTCAGAATCCATGTATCAATTTCTAAATGTAAAAAATGTCTGCTGAGACTTTGAGATGGAATTGGTCGCGTACATCAATTTGTAGATTATGGTGATTTCAACAAGAATGAGTCTTACAGTGAGTAGACATCTTAGTTTTCTCAGGTTATTTGGGTCTTCTTTCAACAATATTCTTATTGGAATTAATTTGTTTCTCAAGTGTGTGTGTTGGGGGGGATACACATGTGTGTACACAAATGTGCATGTGAAGGTTACAGATGTTCCTCAGGAGCTGGCTATCTTGTTTATTAAGAAAGTTTTTCACTTGAACCCATGGCTCACCAGTTATGGCTCCTCCTATCTCTGCTTCCCCAGTTTACATGAGCACAACACTGGCTTTTATATGTGTGCTGGGAATTGAACTCAGGTCTTCATGATTGCTCACTAAGCTCTTTACCAATTGAGCTATCTCCTTGGCCCCAGAAATGTTTCATTTTTTCCCCTGTGCTGAGAATTAAACCCAGGGACTAGTCCATGCTAGACAAAGTACTAGACTGTTGAGGACAGTCTAGTTGATAGGTTTGGGAGTATAGGCCGTCCATACTTTTGATTGAATTACTCTCTCATATTTAATGTTGCTATTTTTCTGCTGTTGTAAGTGGTGATATTATAAGCTCTCTACTTCCTATTGTCTAAGGCTAATGCATAGACATATAATATGTGTTTTCAGTTTTTTTTAATTCAGTACAGCCTGAGGGCTAAGACTTTGCTTTTCCCGATATTTCCCTGGAGACCTGATCTGTTATCTGAGGAGCTCCCTTGGTGAGCCATTGGTTCTTCATTTTCATTCTCTGAACCTCGTGTTCCAAGTCAAGGTGCCTGGTTCCAAGTGAGTCCTTCTGCTGATCCCTCCAGTCCTAGAGATAGCCCCACCATGCAACTCCACCGCCACTGGTCAGCCGTCAGCCACCACCCACATGCTACAGTCCTGAAAGGCATCTGCTCTGTGCCTTCCGCTCCTCACTTCCTCGTGCATGGCTACCTCTGTTCATAATCATTTTTTAACTGACATTTTAGGGTCTAATTTCTTCTCCCACCATAAAGCCTGCTTCATAGTCCAAGAGTCCTGCATCCCAGACTTCAAGGGAAGAGAAGGAATCCATCCAGTTCTCTGCACAGTGAATGGAGTCTCTCATGGCAAAGAATCCACCACGAAGCTCTCACTTCCTTCTAAATGGGGTCTATACTCTTCATTCTGATGCCTCATGAACTTTCAGCTGTCTACCCAGTATCCGTTCACTATTAGGTCTTTGGCAACAGAATTTATACACACAGGATAAAATAATCCAGGATTTAAAAACTATTTCTCAATATACTTTGAAGATAAGTCATCATGGGATTAAATTCTAAGCAAATACAAGATTCACAGAAAGGCAGAAACCTGGGTGGACTGCCTGCATTCCCTTTGTTTCCCCCATGTCTGATCCACTGAAGTTCTGAGAGGCATGTTGGACTGTGAGGGGACCTTAAAGTTACAAGCACATGCTGAGCACAGTCAGAGACTGTGCTCCTGGTGACATAAAATCCAAGACTGTCAGGTTCTAAAATGATTTTTCTGACAGAAATATAAGCCTTTTATGTTTAAGCCACTGAAATTTGGCTGCGTCATCTTCAATCCAGACTGATGCGTTTGGCTTATAGCTCTCTATCGGTGGCCTCCGAATATCTTCTGATTTCCTCTAATTCTAGCAAAGACATTGTGTTCTTGCCAGGCTGTGCTGCTTCTTATCTTGATTCTGTGGTTGGGGGAGAGAGTAGGGGAGGGTGCACATGTGTGTGCATGGTGTGAACACGTGTGTGGAAACCAGAGGACAAGCTCAGGCAGGCACCACCTGCCTCGTTCTTATTTTATTTCACTTGACTTAGTGTTTGTATGTGTGTGTCCGTGTAAGCAGGCATATGCATGCCATAGCACGTGTGAAGTCAGAGGACAGCTTTCAGGAGCTGGTTCTCTTCCACAGTGGGTTCCAAGGGCCAAACTCAGATCGTCAGGGTTTGTGAAGCAAGGGCTTTGACTGGTGCACAGTCTTACTGTCCCACAGTGTTTTCCCATTACGTTATTTATTTGCTGGTTTGTTTGGTGGTTTGGTTTTTGTTCATTATGGTTTTTCAAGACAGTGTTTCTTTGTGTAGCCCTGGCTGTTCTGGAACTTACTCTGTAGACCAGGCTGGCCTTGAACTCAGAGATCCTCCTGCCTCTACCTCCTGAGCACTAGGTTTCTACCATACCCTGGCTCTATTTATTTTTATTTTATGTGTATAATATGAGTGTTTTGTCTACATGTATGCATGTGTTCCAAGTGCATGTTTGGTCTTCAGAGCCCAGAATTGGGTGACAGATCTCCTAGAATTGAAGTGACACACTGTTCAGAGCTGCCTTGTGCATGCCGAGAGCAAAGCCTGGGTCCTCTGCAAAAGCTCTTACCTACTGATCCAAATCTGCAGCCCCAACCATCTTGCTTCTTGAGATAAGATCTCTAACTGGGGTCTACGTGCCTCTGGCCCTCAGTACTGGGGTTATAAGTGAATAACAGGCACCATGCCCAGCTTTTTGATATGGGGGTCAAATTAAGGTCTTTGTGCACAGAAACCATTCTACCAAGGGCGCCATCTCCCCAATCACTTTCTGTTTTCTGAGGGCAAGTGATGCCTTTCTGTCTATTTCTTTGCTTACTACTGATTGAAGTCAGACTCCAATGCCCTCTCCACCACCAACCCTCTGCTGACTCTGCAAACCAAACGTGATTTCTTCCTGTCGTGAACATGGGGGTGTTTCAGTTGCTTCCTTGGCACTGAGACTCTGGTCCCAGAGCTCAGATATTTGTCCCCATGAGACTGACTCCTTGTGACTCAAAGTGCCCAGCACAGGGTTAGTGTTCAACAAGGATTTGTTGAAGTGATGCACGGAAAGTTGAAGGAATGAAAACAAACAACATTCTGTCACACACACACACACACACACACACACACACACACACCCATCCTGCACATCTGTCTGTCTCAACCCTTCCAAGGAGACTACAGGTTACAAAGGTTTTTGTAACCGATAATGGAGAAGAGAGGGGCATAGACACAAAGGCAAGAGGCTGCCTCTGTCTAGAAAGGACAAGGCTAAGGGAGAATTACTACACTTGGCACAGGCTGCCTTGTACAGACAGCAACAACAAATATTTACTAAGCACTTGCTGACACCATGCAAGTGATTTGTGTGTACAACTTCATCAAATCTTCCATCAGCCTATGAGGTTGGTAGTAATTGCCCTCCTGTTTTAAAAATGAGATGGGTTCAGAGAGGTTAGCTAATTTATGCAAGGTCACAGATCTTGGAAGAGACAGAGCTAGAATTGGGAATCCATCCTGACTGATTCCGAGTCATGTCCTTAACCATGTATTAGGCTGTATGAGACGTGGCTGTCTATCCTACACAATGGTGTATGCCCGCCATTCAGGGGCCATGGTTGGTTTATTCCACTCACTCTGTAGCGTCTACACATTGTATCCAGAAGTCTCCACAGAATCTTCAGCATCAGATTGATCACAAGGACTCTTTCCCTCCTGGGAAGATGGACGTACTTTAGTTTCTCCACAAGCTACTACTAAACTACTACTAACCACTTGCAGGTGGATTTTCCGAGTTTTCTTTTTGTCTTACGTCAATAGCCTAAGCTCAAAGCTAAAGAAATCAGCACTGTGCAGAATAAATAAACCAATAACAGCCATCCATTCTTTCCTCTCTAGTCAAAGGATTATGAAATGAATAACTAAATGAGACACCTTTTAGACAATAATAGCTCCCCTTCAGCAAGTACCACAGGAAACATTGTAGCCTACTTCCTACCCAAACCAACAAAGGATGGAGACACGAGCCTGCACTTTAATCCTGACAACTGAGAAGATGGGGCATTCATCTCACTGGTAGTAACAAATATCCACTAGAGGTTTGTGGGGGGCCAGCAGCAGTGAAGCACCCTTCTTTCCCTCTCTACACTGGGGAGATATCAGAGGAGACTTGGTTGACGATGTCTCAACATCAGGGGTGATGCCATTCAAGGCCTAAAATGAGCTTGGACTCCTGCTCTCACCCGGCAGTCACTGGAGGGGGCAAGATGGGGAATTGATGTCTCTCTCACTTTCCAGTTACAAGAGGATGGTCCTATCCCTTAACCATGCAGCTGTGTTTAAAGGAAAAGTTTAAATAAGATTAAGAGTCATATAATCCCCAATGTCTGAGTTTCAAATGAAAATCACTCTTCATAGTATGAAGCAGGAAGATATCAAACTGAATTTAAACAATCTACAGATGTCAACGGTGAAATGGGAAAAAAAGTAAAGATTATTTGACAAAGACTTTAAAGCAGCCATCAGACACACACAAAATGTTTCAGAGATGCTGGGGATGTAACTCAGCGTCAGGGCCCTGGCTGGATCTCCAGCGCTGGAAAAGTTGAAGTACTGGGGTGTAGCTTAATGAAGATGCTCTTGCCTAACCATGAGAGGTTCTGGGTTCAGTTACCAACGTCGGAAGGTGGGAAGGAGGACAGACAGAAGGATGGGAGGGAGGGAGGACTATTCCCAGCTGTCAACTTGACTATATCTGGAATGAACTACAATCCAGAAATAGAGAGCACACCTGTGATCCAGATCTTGAGACTGGAAGGCATGGGCTTTTGATCTGGATCTTGATGTGGGATGACTAGAGACTCTGACTCAAAAGATTAGGAAACAATAGAGACAGACACTTGGCATTGACCTCTGGCCTCCACAGTCACTTGCACACATGTGGACATACACATGTACACACCACAGATGAGTGAATGTATACACACACACACACACACACACACACACACACACCACAGACAGGGATTGTTGAAACAGTAAGAACAAAGACACAGTGGACAAAACTGTATATGAGTACAAAGGATTTTTCTTTGCCTCTTAAACATTTTAAATTACTTTTAACTATTGAACTAAAAGTTATAATACTCTCTGATGTATGTAGAAGCAATACTTAAGACAATTATGCTCTAACGTAGGAAAATAATGCAATTAAAGGGAAATAGTTTCTACTTTTATCTGTGCTGATAATTTTATGATGACTTATGGCTATGATTATATGTATACATACACATATATATCAAAATACTAAAAAAAAAAGTATACAAAGATATTATAGCCAAAAACACTATAGAAAAATAAAGGTGAAACCCCATAAGTATTCAAGTTACCCACAGAAAAAGAAACACACACAGCAAAAAGTAAAATAGGGACTGGAGAGACAGAGCTCAGCAAGTAAGAGTGCTCACTGTGCAAACCTGGGGACCTGAGTTCAAGTCTCCGCACCCACAGTAAAAAGCTATGCATGGCCACACATGCCCATAACCTTACCATTGAGGGTAGGAAGGTAGGCAGACCCCAAGAGCTCACAAGCCAGTTAGCTTAGCCAAAATGGTTAACTTGGTTTAGTGAGAGACCTTATCTCAAAAGCATGAGGTGGAGAGCAATAGAGGAAGACACCTGAGTCTGGCCTTACATGTGCTCGTACCACACATGTACATAGACTCCACACATGAGCATGTATACACACATGTGTATACACCCCACACAAGCCTGCACACACATGTGCATATATCCCTCACACAAGCACATACACACAAATGTCAGTCCAACAAATCCAACAATGGCCAGCTGTGAATGGAAAGCCCAAGAATCTAGTAGTTTTCAGGCTGAGCATTTCATCTGGGTAGATTGCTCTCCATCTCACGCTTTTGAGATAAGCTCTCTCAAAGAACCAAGTTAATCATTTTGACTAAGATAACTAACTTTGAGCTCTTGGGATCTGCCTGCCTTCCTACCCTCAATGGTAGGGTTATAGGCATGTGTGACCATGCACAGCTTTCCACACATGAGTAGAAAGGACAAAGTTTGGCACAATTGATTAAAAATTGTGATTAAAAGCAAAAGCAAAGCATAATAATACACACCTTTAATTCAAGCACTTGAGAGTTAGAGGCAGGCAGATCTCTATGAGTTCAAGGCCAGCTTGGTCTATATATTGAATTCCAGGAACTCCAGCCAGGGCTACACAGTGAGATTTTGTCTCAAAACTCATGAGTAAAATACATCTTTAATATGTACGAGGCCTGGATTCAAGCAGCAAAAAAAGATAAAGTAAAAACCCAACCATAGGTTGTGTGTGAGAAACTCACTTCAAGTTTAACTACGCAGCAAGACAGGCTGTAAGCAAAAGATGGACGAAGATACATCATATACGTACTCATTGATCAGAGGCAGGATGGCTACATTAATACCACACAAAGTAGGCTTTCAAGCAAAGAAAGCTATCAGAGACGGAAAGAGATAAGATGTAAGATGAGTGTCGACCCACCAGGGAGGCCTAGGTATCCTTAATGTGTGTGTGCCGAGCTGCAGAACTGTGAGATGCGAAGCCAAGCCAAGCCTGACAGAACCGGAAGAAGCAGGAAAACACCACTGTCCCTGAAGACTTCAGCAGCCCCTCTCTGGACCACCAGAAGACCTGAACAGAAAACCCGAGCTCAGCGATGCCATCGGCCAGCAGGACTCCACATTCTGAAGCACTCCACAGCCAGAGCTAAGACGCATCCTTCCATTTCCTCTAGGGCTGGCAGGCTGGCTCAGCAGGTGAGGTGCTTTCTGTGCACCTGAGGAACTGAGTTCGATCCCAGAACCCACACAGGGGTCAAGCTGACTCCACAAAGCTGTCTTCTGATCTCCACATGTGAGTTGTGACACACATACCTACTCACCTGACACCCACATACAATGTCCTTTTTTCTCTAGGACTTACACCAAGCTGGACCATGTCCTGGACCAGTAAGCAAACTGAACTTTTCTTTTCCCAATACTGAGGATTGGATGGAGGGTCTCATACACGCTAGGCAAGCATTCTACCAGTGAGCTGTATCCCAAACCCTTTAAAATTCTTCAAGACATCATCTCACTAAATTCTCCTTCCAAGCAGACATTGAATTTGCAATCTTACAGCCTTGGCCTTTCAAATAGCTGGGAAGATGTCCACACCACAACTTCTAAAGTTTTAAATAAATTAAAAACCATGTAGAGTGTGTTGTGGACAACTACAAGTGGAATTTAAAAATATTTCTTTTTAGCCATGTATGGTGGCGTGGGTCTTTAACTCAGCACTCTGGAACAGAGGCAGGAGGAACTCTATGAGTTTGCGATCAGCCCAGTCTACACAGCAAGTTCCAAGATACCCAGGGTGGCATAGTGAGACCCTGTCTCAAAAAACAAACAAACAAAAACAACAACAAAACAAACCAAAAGTTATTTTTGGAAATGGACAAGAGAGGACCATAAGAAAATCTTCAAACACTTGTCAACATAGCAGCACATTTGCAAATAATCCAGAGACCAAAGAGGAGGTCATGAAGGAAATTTAAAATAGACTAAATTGGGGGCTGGGCTAATGCCTTAGTCAGTAAAGTGCTTGCTGCACAGAGCATGAAGGCCTTGATTTGTTCCCCAGCACCCAGGTGAAAAGGCTGGGCAGATAGAGAATCCATGACCACAGCTCCGGAGAGCTGGAGAGAAGACTCCAAGGGCTGGCTAGCCAGAACAGCTAAGGTTCAGTGAGAGATCTTGTCTCCAAAAAAAGTAGAGGGGCTGGATAAGTGGCACCTGTTGTTCTTCAGAGGACAATTCCCAGCATCCACAGGATGGCTCGCAACCATCTGTAATTCCAGTCCCAGGGGACCCAATGCATCTGGGGCATGGGACATGCATGTGGTACACATACATACATGCAGGCAAAACACTCGTAGTATAAAAATGAAATCATAGATCTTTAAATTTTTTTAAAATAAACCGGAAAGTGGTCGAGGAAGTGAAGTGGAAACGTTAAGGGTTCTTTGGAAAGTCGGTTGGATGGTATTTTGCTGGGGCAAACACGTGAAGGAACGTTTTCTTAAGGTGGACACAGGTGTGAAAGGCTAAGGCTGACTTGTGAAGGGATATTTGGCTGAAGCAGACACAGGAGAGAGGATGTTCTGCTAAAACAAACACATGAAAGGACACGTGACAAAGGATTCTTTGCTAATGACATGCATGTATTGGTCAGCCTTACAAGGAAGTCATGTGATATCAGTCTCTAGCCTCCACATGTGTAGACACCCACATGTATGTGCACATACACAGTTAATGGAATTAAATAAAAACGATAATACAACATATCAAAACTTGGGAGCCACAAACTTCAACAGTGGCGATGGGAAGTTTATACCCCTAAATTCACATACTGGAGAACAAGAAACTTTCAAATCAACAATCTAAGCTCTTACTTTAAGAATTGGGGGTGGGGGGTACAAAATAACTCCAAAGCAAGCAGAAGAAAGAAGTAATAAAGAAAAGAGCAGAAAAACTACTGAAACTGGAAACAGAGACAGTAGAGAAAACCAGTGAAAAACAACAGTGTCACACAGAGGGGGAAAATCAATAAAATTGACAATCCTCTCTCAAAACTGATAAAGGAAGACACAAGCTGCCAACATTAGGAATGAACAGAACATCACCACAGCCTCTACACCCATCAAATGGGTAAGTCAACAGTGTGAAAATGCTATACACAGGGCTGGCAAGATGGCTCAGCCTATGATGGTGCTAGCCACCAAGCCTAACGGCCTGAGGTGGATCCCCAGAGACCCATGCAGCGGAAGGAGAGAGCTGACTCCAGCAAACCGTCCTCTGACCCACACACTCACACCTTGGCCAGACTTTTGATGTGTGCAGTGTCTGTCGTGGGCACCCATGTATGCTGGAGGGAGGTCGGAAAGGAATTGAGGGCAATAAGGGAGGGAAGGCAGAGCCAGCTCAGGCCCCGCCCACTCAGCAATCATCTGTTCCCACCTTCCCTGTTAACTTCCTGTTAATAGCCTACAGTGTTTGGCAACTTGTCTGCCTCCCTGTGTTCTTGAAGCCTGGGGTCACTTTCTATTTTGCCTTCACATTCCACTAATACGTTATTTTAGCTTAAAACAAACGGCTAGTTCTCACTGTCCAGATCTGGGGCTAAGGCCTTTCTTTGTTCATGTCTATACTGAATGGACCGCACGTCATCTTTCTCCCGTGGTGTATACCCACAATGCCTTGGTTAATATATTCAGCTTATTAATACAGCTTTGTATTTGTTGATTTCACATAAGAAATGTAAATGTATTATACTGTCATTCATATATATATTTATATTTAATTTTAAAGGCCTCCCTGGCTCCTCACCACGCCTTTTGGCTTTGAATTCTTCACCAGGGACTGAAAACTGTACCGAGTTAAAGAAGCAAGAAGGGCAGAGCCCTCGGGTTTCTCCAACTCACCTCTTATTTCCGTCTTCCCACCAGCATGTAATCTGATACAAATTTAAGCAACCTACTGTTATGAAATCTTTGTAAATAGCAACGTTGGTTTTCCATGCATATTTTATCGGCTTCTGTAACATTTAGTTAAATTATCTAAGAATAATATGTGCAGCTGGCATAAACAGGCTGAGTTCAAAACAAATGACTCTTGGTGAGCTTGCGATTCAGCCAAATGGGAGGAGCATGGTGCGCAGCATCCTGGCCGTGAGAATTTGATGAGCCGTGGGTACAGGCAGCATGTTTTACGAGAGGATGGATGGTGTCACTTAAGCCAGTGAGCCAGGTAAGTACAGGTTGTTCTAAAAGTTGTCTTGATATCAGTAATAATGACAAAAACTTATTGAAGGCTTACACTGTTCTGGGCATCATGCTAGACGCTCCTATAGGCATCTTAGTCAACGGTTATCCGAAGAACCTCACACTGGCCCTGTTTTATAGATAATGAAAAGGAGGCTCAGTAGAGTCTTAGCCCTTCGTACATCTCAGGATTTCTGTCAGATTTCAAACCTTCACGTTTTACACATGGCGTCGTTTATAATGGTGAGCAAATGTGTGCAGACGGCAGGGAAAGATCTGGAAGTTGGAGGGACATTTTCCAAGTGTCCCTGAAAGGCCACCTGTCTGGCTGATTCTCGGTGATTTTCTGAAGTTTAAGAAGTGGGAAGGAGGGGGTCATTACAGGCTGGGGAGACCTGTAGAACATGGAGGCTGGAGGAGGCCCACACCCGAGGCTGGGATGTGTCAATCCATTTCCTACGTCCATTGGAGTCTGAACTCTCAGCCAGCAGTAGTCTCCTATAGCTTGTCCTGTCTGCTTTCTTTTCAACAGAATCAGGGTGAAGTTGCATTTGGGTTTTTTTGTTGTTACATTTATTTATTTTATTGAGTGTGTGTGACCCATGCCCTGTTCGCATGTGGAGGTCACAGGATAAGTAGTCAGTTTGTCTCTTCTGGCAGCAAGTGCCTTCACACACAAAGCCAACTTTCCAGCCCTGGTTAGAATTTTCTCTTATCATACTTATAGGATAAAGAGGGAAACCACCTTATACTTTAATGCCCCCCACATAGTACCAGCCCAACCGTAGACCAGCTGGGCAGAGCAGACCAAGTATAGTAAATTTAGCCTGCTGTCCCGGCTGTCCCAGGAAGCCTTCACCGTAAGCCTCCTTTAGGACTGCCCTTGCTGAGTGTCCATGAGTGTCCTTCCTTTACGTCCTGACCTTAGAACTGCTGATGCCCTGGCCCTCGACTCCCAGGGAAACAGCAGAACCTGGCTCATCCTCTTGATGTGTATCCCCTCTGTGCTCCTCACCAGGCCTCATGCACACTCACAGTCTGGAATGTCGAACCCAGAAGAACCTAAGTTCTCCCCTAGGTCCTCTTAAGCCTTGTTACCTGAAGCACTACTGGCTGTAGTAAAGCCTGGTTTCTGGGAGAGTTGAGCTTTCTCACACAGATCCCGGCTGAGACCTGGGGAAGTTCTGTCTCTGCCCTGGTCCTCAGCAGTGGTGTCAGCTCCTGAAGTTAACTCCTTACTGTACACCACCTGCCTCTGGACTCCGAGGTGAGAGTCTGTCTGTTCACTACTGTGTCCTCGGTGCCTAAATCTGTCTGCTATGCAAGCAAATATCTATTTCCTGTGTTTGTCAGGACTGTATTTGACTAGACCTCGTCTGGTTTGGAGAGTCTAAGCTATTAGCCATAGCATTCACCCAGTGTATATGGATAGTTCTCTCTGCACATTGTGTGCAGAGCAGGCTGACACTTCTCCTGTGACTCTTGTGAATGAACAAGTCTTGTCATCCTGTCTCCTATTTCCTTAGCTGTCTCAATGGGTGCATTCTTCATGGTTCCCAGAGGTCTTCTGGCTTCTTGTTTCCATAGATTTCTCATTATAAAAATGTTCTTCGTCAGCAATGCCCACATCAGGACAGAACTGCCTTCTAAATATTTATGCTTATGGCCAGAGACTAGTACTGCTATCAAGGTCCAAGAAGCTGCTTTTTTAAAAAAAAACAGTCAGTGGATAATGCAGAAACTTATATAACTGGTCAAAGAGCTGAAAACAAGTGACTGCATGCTCAGCTCTAAATGGGACGTGGATATCAACTCCTTCTCAAGGTTTAGGGAACATTGAATTAGGGGAGGCAGACAGAATGGCGCTGAGAAATAGTGTGTTCTAGACATAGCATAGCTGTTGCACCCATGAACTCAACAGCTATGGTTATTTGCACAGGACCTGCGCAAGATCGAGCCAGTCAACATTCCATCCAGCATGGACAGAGAGAGCCCACACCTATCTGTCCTCAGCTAGTGGTAGTTTATGAGTCCCAGAAAAACAAGAGTCAATTTCCTTTGGGGGTGTGGCTGCTGGTAAGTTGCTCATGCTCCAGTGGATGGCCCTGCCCCCATGCATATTTAGGCAGCATTAATTGAACTCAATGAGTTACAAGAAAAAAAGGCATGAAGCTGAGAGTGTGTGGGAGGGGTCTGGATGGGGGTGGGGTGGGTATGATCAGGATGCATTGTAAACATGTATGAAGTTGGCAAAAAACAAATGTGTTTTAAATGAAATAAAAAATGTAAATCCCACATATATTGGTTCAGCCTTCTTTTTAATAAAGTATTTGACCATAGAAGGCTTTTCTTATGCAATACCTATTTAGAGCCAGTCCTGGTAAGGCCGCCCCTAAGCCTGTACTGTTTACAAACAAAGAGAAACATATTGCTCAGAGTTCTGGAGGCTACAGAGTCTAAGGTCAGGATGCCGACAGCTTTCTTGTGTGAGGAGGGTCTGCTGCTCTCTGTACTTCAACAGCAGTGCCTTATGCTAGGCACGGTGGTATCTGCTTGAATCCCGGCACTCAGAAGGTGAAGTCAGGAAGATCAGGAGTTGAAGGCCAGCTAGAGCTACAGGAGACCCTGTCTCAAAAAACAATAATCATGAAAAACCAACAACTAAAACAAACACGGTGCTTGGTGCTGGGTCCTCAAACAGCAGAAGGGCAGGCAGCAGTTTCTCCTTTCACCTGTTATAAGGGCACTTAAGCAGATTAGTGAAGGCAGATGCCCCAAGATGCAGTTGTTTCTCAAGGGCCCAACTTCTGAACAGGTATCGGAGGGATTATTTCAACAGAGGAATGAAAACAAAATAATAAAGCTACACCAAAATGAACTTTTGTTACAATTCAATGTAAGAAATACATTGTAATGTATGCAAGGTAAGAAACACATTGTAATGTATGCAAGGTAAGAAACACATTGTAATGTATGCAAGGTAAGAAATACATAATGTCTGTAGTAGGGGATACAATAGAATTAAGCAGTTTCTGCTTGTATTTCCTGGATTCTTAAAGAGTGTTCAGCAAATACCTGGGCAGCCCTTGCTTTACCCCTGGTTTTCTGCCAGCTGTGGGAGACAAGGAAGACACCTCTTGAACCATAGCGACCACTCCCGAGAAGTACAGAAAGAAACCGTGTTCTTAAGTGCTGCAGAAAAGACACAGCCTGCACTACCAGAGTGTGAAATCCGGTGGAAGCCCACTCCAGTGACTAACTGCTACTCACCGAATGAGCAAATTAGTCTGCCAAGTGGGGATGGAAAGTGTGGGGGTGGGGCTGTAGCCACAGTTGAAAATACCCCAGGAGCAGGAAACAGCACATGCAAAGGCTCTGATCCAAGAAACAACAGTACCAATGGAGTTAGAACCCTATGAGGACCCGGGAATGAACCAAAGCCATATCATGCTGGTCTCAAAGGTCAAAGGTCAAGCTAACACTTTGAGTTTTATCCTAGGGGCAGAGGGAGTTGCTAACCAACAGAAAATGGAGATGCAGTGAGCTGGTCAGCTACACAGCTGTTTACTCTAAGCTGTTCCAGTGTGCAGCACTTTGTGTTTTATAAAGTATCTCCCCAGTGTTACCTTTGGCTCTTCTGCAGCAGCCCTCTGATGACAAAGTCCTGCATTGATGCAGATGGATAAACTGAGGCTCAGAGAGGTAAATGACTTGCCTAAAGACGCACAGTGAGCCAGACAGGAGGAACATCTACATCCTGACCATCCTTCTAAGGCCAGTCATGCAGAAGAAGCACTGGTTCTTTGTGCCTTAGGTCTAGAGTCTGGGTCCTTGCTGCCAGTGAAGCCCTTTAGGATTGTATACAGGACACTGGTTAACTGCTCTGGCTAAATCGCAGCCTGGGAAATCCTGATCAGTCAGGGAGCTCCAACCATGCTGCTTGGCCTCTTTGATGCTCTCAAGCCCTAGTTGTAAAATGGGCTGATCCCACTAATTCACAAATGAGATAGTGGGTATTAATGTACCTGGCACGTAGTAGGAGCTCAAAGCATATCAGCACATTTCCATTTTTAAAGAGAGAAAATAGGCTTCCCTGTGTTTTGGCAGTGTGGGATACACTGAACACAGGAGTTAAATGAAGCTCAAATTCCTTCATAACAGGGTTCATTGTATGTGAAATGGGTTGCATCCCCGTGCAGTTTGCAGAGGTGTTGACAAGGATGAGGACTGGGATTTTTCGTGGTAAGAAGGCTCCTGTTCAGCCTGAAGCACTTATAGCTGACATTTCTTCCTTTGAGTCTATGTAGGGAGTTCTGCAGATAGCCATTGCCCGGGAGCTAAATGCAAGTGTGTGACTTCAGCTGTCCCCCGAACGTCCTTATATAGTGGCCATGAGATCATCCTAAGAGCCTCAGGAAGCCACGTTTAAAGGTCCCAGAGACCTGATAAACATCTGTGGAATAGTTCTGCTGCAGGCTGGGGATGTAGCTTAGTCCATAGAGTGCTTGCTGAGCACACATGAAGTTCTGGGTTTGATTCTCAGTATTATAGAAACCGTACATGGTGCAGCACACCTGGAATCTCAACACTTGGGAGTTTGCATAGGAGATCAGTTCTTTAAGACCATTCTCATAGAGAGTTCACGGCCAGCTGGGATATGTAAGACTTTAGTTTGGGGGTTTTGATTGTTCTTTTTCTTAAAAAAAAACTTAAAGGCCCATTGAGGAAACTGAAGAAGGGATAATAAACGAGGTTTGGGAGTCCAGAGTACAGGGAGCATGTGTGAATGGCAGGTCTGAGGATCCCGGGCCATGTGTGATCTTTCTAATCTAGGCCAGTGTGGACCTTCATGGGAGCCTTCATCCACCTTGGGGCTTGACCACATTCTAAGAAATCAGCATAGATTCCTGCTGGCTTTGTGTATGTCTTTGATCTTAAGGACATGGACCTGCTAGAAATGGGTGGTGGCTTGAACTCTGAGGGTGGCCTCAGAGAAAGGCAGATGCTCAGGAATTCCTGCCTCCACCCTGACTTATAACCTAAAATACATGTTGCTTGGTGACTGAGCAAACACACACACACACACACACACACATGTTTCATTAATCAGTACCTTACTACATATATGATGCACTCTGGTATTTGATTTTCTATTTTATTCTCTTTCATTAAATTGATTTCATGACTGCTAACGGATTGCAACCTGTACTTTAAGAAGCGTTAGTCTAATGGATGATTTGTCCTTGAGGGTGATTGAGGAAGATGCTGCCCGTGAATAATGAAACTTGAGTGAGTAACACCAAAGGCTGAGCTGCCTGGCTGTGTGCTTTCAATGCGTAGAGCAGACCCACAATCAGATTTTCTGTCACCGATGAACATTAGGGTTTGAAATAATAAAAACAATATCAATGTGAAGAATAGCGACAATATTTACTGCTGGGGCTAGGCATTTGAGTGTGAAAAGAGCCTGAACAGCCCCTATAGGAGTTCATAACCCAGTGGGAGAAATGGGTTGGGTTGAGGTCTGAAGGGATGTCAGGTAACTCAGCAGATGAAGCTGACATACAGTGACATCTTGCCTTTGAGACAGAAACCTCATGGAATAATAATTGAACATAGGGTAGCTTTAAATTTATTCAGTATATCAACGGGGAGCTATACAACCACATTCTAAAGCAATACACGGAAGTCCCTGTGGACAGAGATAAAAAGAGAACTCAAATCCACAGTGCTTAAGGGGCTGGAACTTAAGGGAGGTTCATGGGCTCGGGAGCCAACAGCACATCACACGAGTTAGTTTAATAGTATGGGGGGCAGAGGAGTGAGTCAGGTCTCCCTGTGTAAGAAGCTAGAGCAGGGCTCCCTTCCTGAGGTCAGGAGCCACCAAGTGCTACCAGCTCTTCAGAGAGCCAGACATTTTCCTCCACGGTGGAAATGCAGTATGAGAAAGAAGCTTTTGTTCTTAGGACCTAAAGGTGGGAAAGAATCATCCTTGAGTTTCCTGAGCCTAAGTCACAAACACAAGAGGGAGGCCAGATTCTCTCTATTCACAAGAGGTGGGAACTCAGTTGGAGAAAAAAAATAAACTTGCCTATAAATGAAGAACCCACAGGGTTCAACACAATGCTTCTCCATGGCCAGTGCCATGCAAGTCTCTAGAGTAGGAGACACTAACTTCTCTTAGAGATGGGTTCACAATAAAAATTGCAAACTACAGGAGGACATGAGCCACTGTGGGAAAGAGTGGACAAGCAACTTCCATGGGGGAAAATATGTATGCTTTATTGCTATTGACATGATGAGTGTGGATGTTTGGGTGATAGAATGTGATGTGTTAATATATGTGTATATGTTTTATAGTGATTGAATCAGGATAACTACAATGCTTATCACCTCCAACACTTACTAATTTATTTTTTTTGTGTAATGATTCAAAATCCTCTCTTTTAGAATGAACACACACACCCACACACACACACTTATTGTTAGTCACCCTACTGTACAATCTAATTCCAGAATTCATCCTTCCTCCTTTTTAGGATACATTGATACACTGTTTATTTCCTTTGGATACATATCTGACAGAGGGATTTCCAGATCTAATTAAACATATTGAGTGGTCCCAACAGGAAAGACTAAGTCTTAAAGGCAAGAATGAGATACCAAGCCAGCGGCGTTGTGGTAGGCAGCACACACCTTTACCCCAGTTCCAGGACAGCCAGAGCTACACAGAGAAACCCTGTCTCAAAAAGAAAAAGAAAAAAAAAAGACTTTAAAATGAAAAATTAGAACTTCAATGGGCAGTGGTGGCACACGCCTTTAATCCCAGCACTTGGGAGGCAGAGGCAGGCGGATTTCTGAGTTCGAGGCCAGCCTGGTCTACAGAGTGAGTTCCAGGACAGCCAGGGCCACACAGAGAAACCTTATCTCGGAGAAAAAAAAAAAAAAAAGAAAGAAAGAAAGAAAATTAGAACTTCTAAAACAGAACAATATTTAAGTGAAAAGAACTCAGTTTAAGGGTTAAAGATCTAACAATAACACTGAAAAAAAAGTTGGCAAACTGGAAGATTGTATTGGAAAACAGCTAAAACTCAACTCACAGAGTTAAGGTCATTTACAAAAGAGAGGCTAAAAGATGTGAGGGGTAAAACAAGAGCTAACGGATATCAGAGCATCCAGAAGGGAACAGAGAGTTCTGAAAACAGAGCAGAGGAGAGTTTTCCAGTATCGAATGCAGGAATGAAATCTTGTTTAAGAAAGGAAGGAAAGAACAAACAAATGAACAAAGGAGAAAGGAGAGAGAAAGAAAAGAAAGAAAGAAAGCAGGCAGGCAGACAGACAGACAGACACTTAGATACATTATAGTCAGACTATAGAACACAGAAGACAACAGACTCACAGTCCACTAGCATAGTAGTAATCAGACAAGCTCCAAGAGTCATAGAAACCAGAAGATAGAAGGTTATAGCTTCAAAATCCTGGAGGAAAGTAACAGTCAACTTAAACTCCCAAACCCAGACAATCATCTGTTGTTGGAATTTATGGTCCTAATAAGCCCGTATAAACGACACACAATCCAGATATTTTATTTATAAGCCATATGCCTAGATTGGGCAGATCTAGGGCTAATCTAACTTATTCCCCAGCTATAAAGCCCCTTGTAACTTGCTGTTACTCCTGGCTACATGGTTCTGGTCCATGGCAGCTTCCTTCTCCTCGGTCTTCCTCTTCCATCTTCCTCCTCCTCCTCCTCCTCCTCTCCTTCCTCTCTCTCTCTCTCTGTCTCTGTCTCTGTCTCTGTCTCTCTCCTTGGCAGGTCATCCTTGAGTACTTGAGCATCTGCTTGCCAAGCCACACCTTGATCAGTTTTAGCATTAGAATACAAGCAGCATCTGACCAATCCACTACAATCCTCAAACAATAGAAAGATAAAGATGGCTGCCAAGCCTGTAATTCTAGCACTCTGGAGTTGGAGGCAGGAGAATTTCAAGTTCAAAGTCAGCTTGAGCCACATAATAGGAATCTGTCTCAAAAACAAACAAGCAAGCAAGCAAACAAACATAGCAAGGGCTGGGAGCAAGGGTCAAAGTTCAATCTCCAGCAACCCTTGCTGCACACATGCATGCCACAATGAAAAAATAAAATAAAAACAATTTCAGTTTCTAATGAAAGAGAGCTTCCTGTTGACAGATCTTTGTGAAAAGAACAAGAAGGCTTACAAGACAGCTCAGCAGGCAGTGTTCCCTGCTCAAGCCCTGATTAGCTGACTACATTCCTCAATTCCATGCGAAGAAAGGGAGAGGCTCAGCCCACAGAATCATCTTCTGACCTTCACACGTTCAGTTGTGCCACATGCGCATGTGGTCACACACACACACACACACACACACACACACACGCTCACCCACAGTGAATACATTTTAAGATAAAACAAAATAAAATAATATTTAACATATGTACTCCAGCAAGGAGGATATTGAGCCTAAAAAGACCTGGGCTCTTTGAAACAATAATAAGTAAATAACGTGGTAACTATGCACATAAACCTGGGTAATAATGATAATTTGGGGGGTTTGAAAATATGACGAAATTAAAATCCTAATCAATGAACACACAAAAATGGGAAGCCTTGCCTTCTAAGGCCTCCTGCTAGAAAGCAAATCGACTTTAGTTTCTGCAAAGTAAACTACAATGTTTTTTAAAAGTTAAAGGTAAGATAATTTATCCATTAAAATGCATCTTTTGCAAGCTTAAGGATTTGAGTTCAGTCTTACAATCCGTGTGGAAAGAAAGCCATGTGTGGTGGGTTCCAGAGCTGGGGAGGCAGAGACAGGCGGACTCTTGGTGCTCTCTGGCCAGCAGACTAGACGAACAGGTGAACCCCAAGCAATGAGAGACTGGATCTCCAAAACCAAGGCCATACACACTCACACACTCAAAAGGTAAGGCTATCTCATTTCTCTAAAAAATATAACGCTTGATTTCCAAACGGGGAGACAAGAACATTTTGTTTTTAAGAGCAGAGAAAAGATTGGCACAAGAAGAAGGAACAAGGAAGAAAAAGACAGAAAACAAGATCGAATGGAAAAAATAAAAAATGAGAATGAGATGGTAGAAGTCAGTCTAAGTGCATCAGTCAAAGAAGGGAGGGATATAGATGTGCCTACAAAGGGCACTTCTCCAGGTCCACTACAAGTACCAAGCCAGAACTCTGCATTCTGGACACATCATATCCTTGCAAGCTTACCGAACTGTGATTGGTGCACATAACATGGTAGTGTGGCCTGGTGGGTCCCATCTTTCAACTCTGCCCAGTACACTTGGGGCTTTGGCCCTGCCCTTGACATTGGCCCAGTTTTCAGAGCTTTTAGCTGCCCAGCCTTTGGAGAGTTCATGAGCTTATTTCTGTCCTGTGCACTCTTGGGACATCTGCCAGGCTTCTTCCCTCAACAGAGCTAGACTCTCTGGAACCCCATCTGGTCACAGCTGAGTGAAGCAGAGTCCCTTCCTTACCTGGAGCAAAGTGGGCCAATCAAATTTCTGCTTGAGGGAGGTGGGTATTTGGATGGAAAGGGCCAGACACCTGGATGCTTATGAACAGTCATACTAATGTCATCAAGAAGAAAAAGGACAGAGGCTTTGGTTTCTCAGGATGCAGGGCTGCTTCACACACACACACACCCCCTACACACACACACCTGTCTTTATAAGATAACTCATGGCTGTGATCAATAACTATTACTTTGTGCTGAAGCTCCAGTCATCCTCTATTCTTCACAGGTCTGTTCACGTGGCTTAGTTAAAGAAGGGATCCTCCACCCCTTCAGTGGTTTATGGTTTCAAGGCTCTTATAGGTCATAAGGGTACTTGACCTTTGGGTGAAGTATCCCTGAGGAGCCACAGACATGGCTAAGGCACTAGATGGTGGCTTCCATTGGTGTGGTACCTCTCAGGTACATAGTCATGCCTTGGCCGTAATTTCTACCTCCTTATTAAAAATAATCACTGCTAGAGAGGACCACCAACTAATAAAAGTAGAATCAATGTTAGAATTATGAAATTCATCATATTGGGACCCTTGGAATCCTAACTGATTATTAGTGGATGCTAAAACCACCAGTAGATGGGATAGAGAGATGGCTCAGTGGTTAAGAGCACTGACTATTCTTCCAGAGGACCCAGGTTCAGTTCCCAACACCAACATGGCACCCTAACCACCTATAACTCCAGTTCCAGGGGATCCAATGCCCTCTGTAGTTCACTCATGTAGTGCACAGACATACATGCAGGCAAAACAGCTATACAAATCAAATAACAAACAAACAAACAGGCAAAAACCACCACTGGATGAAAGGAAATAGGACATTTATGCAATGTCAAAAAAATATACCTATAGAAAATACATTACATAAAGGCAGAAAATCCCACCATGTTAGAGAAATTTAGATGATCTAGATGATACTACATTACAATGATCAGACCATTATTGCTAATAGTGGCAGAATTGACACCATGTGCCCCAACGTTCTAAGAAGCACACATGTCTGGGTGATGATATTCCTGTCCAAAACACTTACTTGAATTTATTTATGGGAAAGCATCAGACAGGTCTATCCTGGGGACTTTCTAAAACTGTCAAATTCATGAAAACCAGGAAGGAAGGAAGGAAGGAAGGAAGGAAGGAGGAAGGAAGGAGTTAAGCTATTTCCAAGTGAAGAGGTAAATGACTACCTGCAATGTGGAATCTTGGAACAGGTTAAGGTAACTATAAAGATTGTTACTGGGACAATCAAAAAATTTCAATGCAAACTTTGTATCGAATAAATGTTAAATTTCAGAAAATGAATGAGATTGGAGAGGCGGCTCAGCGTTAAGAGCACTGGCTGCTGCTCTTCCAGAGGTCCTGGGTTCAGTTCCCAGCACCCCCACGGCAGCTTACAATGGTCTGGAATTCCAAGATCCAACACCCTCACACAGATAAACATGCAGGCAAAACACCAATGCACATAAAATAAAAATAAATACAAGTTTAAAATATAAATAAATAAATAAATGTCAAATTTCCTGAAAGTGGGCTGGCTTTCTAGGTAAAACTTGCCACCAAAGCTGATGACCTGAGTTCAGAACCTATATGGTAGAAGGAGATAACTAATGCCTACAAGTTGTCGTCTGACCTCTACATGAATACGTATGACATGTGTGCACACGAGTTCAAACAGTAACTAAGTGAACGTAATCTTTTTAAGTCCCTCAAAGTGATCATTGCACTGTGCAGTGATAGTTGAATGTCCTTGTCTTACGGATTTAGAGGTGAAATGTCACCCTTGTGTCAGCAATTGACACAGGAATGTCTGGGGGAAGAGAGAGAGCAACGCAGGGAATGTGGGGGTCACAAATTTGTGAATTGTGGCTGGAGGAAATGGGCATTCGTTAAAACAATGAACTGTTCTGTGGGTTTTTAAACTTTACAAAATGAAAAGTTGGAGAAAATAAACAGCTTTAAAAGAAGTCCAACAACCCGTAATGAAATAACTGATCTAGTCAATGATAGTAAATAGCTATTCAAATCATTAGGTGAAAAGCCGCAGGGGACAAAGCTGAGGGAGCTTTGTAATGGCTAGAGTCGGCTGACAGCTGATGGCAAGCAAGCCCACTGACTAATTCTAATATTATACAGAGAAAGGCACCAGGAATCCGCACAGTCCTGATGGGAGGCCCCAGGAAGTTCACACCACCTGTAAAATACTCTTGCCAAAAACCCAAACCGGAAGCCAAGCAACTCTAGAATCCACTAACTTCAAGGGACAGAGAGAGACGTACCAAATGGATGCAACTGGCGAATTCCAGAATGAAGGAAATTCCATAGGACAAGTGGTGTACAATTTCCTCAGTAAACCTTAAGAAGGAAGAAAGAAGCTAGGCGTGGTGCCATGTGCTGTCCTCCCAGCTACTCATAGAGTTGAGGGACAAGGGCCTCTTGAGACCAGTACCAATTTAAGGCCAGTCTGGGAAATATAATGAGACCCTGTCTCAAGAAAGAAGAGGAGGAAGAGAGAGAGGGGGCGAAATCTCTTAAATAAGGAAACATGGGACGTGTGAGTCACATACAATGGTTGAGCTTTGGTTAAAGTCAAACTGAGGAAGGCTGGAGCAATGATGTCACAGTTAAGGGTCCTGGCTACTCCTCTACAGCTTTGATCCCTAGCACCCACATGGCTGGCTAGCAACCATTAGTAACTCCAGTCTCAGGGACTCCAACGCCCTCTTCTGCTCTCCAAGGGTACTGCATGCATACGGCGCCGTGTGTGCTTGCGCGCGCGCACACGCACACAAAACAATAAAATAATTTTAAAAAAATTAAAAACCTAACAGGGAAACTTGAACACTGAGCAGTGACCAGACAAGAATAAGAAATTACAGTTGGTTTCCATAGGGTGAAATGACAGCATGAATCTTCACTGTTAGAAATATATCTGGAATATTCATGGATGGACTCATTTAATCTCTATAGTTTGCTTGTAAATGATTCTGGGAGACAGAAATGGGGAATAGAGGAAATAATATTGGTCGTATATTAATAATTGTTGAAGCTAGATTATATATATTGAAATTCTCCAGAATAAGTTTGGTTTTTTTAATTTAATTTTATGTGCACTTAACTGCTGAGCCATCTCTCCAGCTCCAAGTTATTTTTCTTTTTTAAATAAATAAATAAATCCAAGCCACCCCAGTATTTTCCCCAACTATTTCCCACAAGTAGACTCCTCATAAAGAAGGAATGTTCTCACCCTAAACAGGGCACACATGAAGTCAGGAAGAACCCAAATGGGCAGGATAAAACACAGGTCACCACAAGGTCAACCTCTCCTGGGAGGACTCCATCTGATAGTCTATAAACCGAGAAAACTATGTCTTGTCTGGGTAGTCTTTGCCCCAACTTGGGTTAAGAACAGAGAAGTCTAAGGCTACTCTGCTGGAGCTGAGACTGAAGGAGGCAGGCAGCTGAAATGTCTTCCTTGGGAGGCTTTGCCCAAGGTCAGGTCAGGGTCCAAGGTGAAGGGATGGGCCCATCAAGGACTGAGGTGGGCATTCTCCCTTGAGAGCTAAGGATTTCAGGAGCTGACGCCCATCTAGTGCCTTCTTCCTGGTGATCTAGCATCCCTCCGTCATAGAAATACTACCTAGCCCATCTCCACCTCTCAAATCGCCATACAACACACACCCATCTTCCCCCTGGCCCATTCCCCTTTCCTCTCGCTTCGCCCAAGTCTCGTACCCTCTCTCCTCAAGCTCCCTTCCTCATCCTCACCCTCTCCTCTTTGTCCTCCAGCCCACCAGTTACCAGTTCAGGGTCCAAGAGAAGGACAGCTTTTATGTGGCTTGTAAAATTCTATTATATCTGTGTTCAAAAGCTAGCAGCTGAGAAACACTGGTAATAAGCGTGTTATTAAGCGTGTAAATACACTTCCACCCCAGGGCTTCCAAGGGGGTGGGGGCCGGGTCCACAGCTAGGGTGTCTCCTTTGCACACAAGTTCCTTTCCAACCTGTCCTCCATCAGGACTGGAACTCAATGCCCAGGCCCTGGCTCCGGCCACCTTCATCCTGCAGAGCCTGGAGTCTTGGAGAAAGGGGGCGGGGGAGAGGGCCGAAGAAAAAAAACATTAGGAAAAAATACTCCCACCCAGAGAGCATTCTTTCTGCAGCACTCAGGAAAAAGGATGTCTCACAGGGGACGGGAAGGCGAAATTTTTTCACATCCAAATGGATTGCAATTTCCCTCCATTTAGCACCTGAAGGTAATTAGCTCGAAGAGACTGCCGAGTGCGAAACACGTTCACGGAACATTAACTCTCACACATTCTCCAGTTGCAGGGAATTAATAGGAAAGATTAAAGTTTAAAGAGAGCAAAATGCCATTACCTCGCCAGCCACCTCTCTCCGCGGCAGTATCCAGCCCCCGAAAACCTCCGGCCACCGCCTAGGCCAGGGACTCCAGTCTTAGCTTCCAGCCTGGCTGGCCCAGACATCTAGGTGTGCCCATTGGTAGTGTCAGCATGTGCTCACGTGCATGCATGCATGTGTGTCAAACAGGGCCATTCTGACCCCTCACAAGGCCAATAGGGCTGGCTCCCTCCCATCCCCTGACTTTGGAGTGAACAGGGACAGGTGTATTCTCCTACAGACTAATGTCTCGCACAGGGGTGTGGCCTGGGAAAAGAGGTGTGTTGGGAGGGACCACTAACCCACCAGCATGGCTTGGTACTGAGTCTTGAGAGTAGAGTGTCACCTGCCAGCTTGGCCAGCGATGGCACAGAGGGTGTCACTCCCACCTTGGATATGCACACAACAGCTGAGTGATGCAGGGGAGGAGGGGACCCCTGGGCTCCACATTCTCTATACACAAGTGCACACACTCCGTCTCCAGCTAGCTCTCACACGGATGGCCTTTGCACTCTGTGTCTTCTCGTTTTTTCTTTTTTTTCCAAACTTTATGGGGGCTTCGGATTTTAAAGGTTTCCATGTTGCCGGAGGATTTTAGGAATAGATGTGAAACAGAGAGGGAGACAGAGTGGGAGAGAGAGTGTGTGTGTGAGGGAGAGAGAGAGAGGGAGAGAGAGAGGGGCAGAGGCAGGCAGGAGAGAGAGCGCGAGATGAAATTGAGACATGGAAGAATTTATTGCCCAGAAAATTCCATTCTGCTATCTGATTCAAAAAGTCCAGTCCCCCCAGCTTCGGAAAATCTATTTTCCACATTTTAATACCCTGCAGAACAGTCCTCATAACTCATCCGAGTGTGTTAAGCACAGTTTTATTAGATCTGAAACAAATTTTGGTGGGGAGATACTATAGGTCATTAACCATGGAGTAATTTTATCCTTGTTTCCCTAATGATGCCATAATGGCGAGCGAATTTCTTAACTAAAGACCAAAGAACATTTTGAAGGTCAGTTTCATCTGTGAGCTCCTTCAAGCGCTTCTCGGAGAAGATTGGAAAACTCGCCGATTTTTTGAAGAGTCATTAATAATGTGAAAGCTGAAAGCGCCCTCCATTTGCGTTCCTGCTTTTTACCTTTTAATTTTATATCGTCCCTGCTCAGAGCCTTGCTCCCACTCCTTCACCCTCCTCTGGACCTCCCGCCCGCCTACCCACCCCACACAGGGAGCAAGGATGCTGGCTACCAGGTACCAGACTGCCTGTTGTGGGGAAGGTAGGGGCTGCAGCCAGGAGAGCAAAAGGCCTGCAGAGGCCAGAGGCACCCCTCTGGCTTGGATGCCCCTGGCCCTGCGATGGTGAAGGGCATCCCTACATTTCCAGAGTGTGGGTACCGTGTGAGGGTATTGTTATAGGCCTGGTGTGTGTGGATGTGCCCACGTACAAATGCGCGTCGTGGGATACTGAGGTCTCTGCTGCACACACACTTGTTTAGACCAATAGGAACTCAGCCATCTGTAGAACTAGGCACTCCCTGCAAGTAGGTGAGGGAAGGCAATTGAAAGCTACCTGGGCAGTGGGTCTCACGGGGAACTTTTGATCTGATGACAAGATGGGGTCTCCCAACACGTATGGATACTGTGTTACATATTGTAGAATGCTCAGCGTGTTGGGGGATGTGCGTGTGCGTGCGCGTGCGCATGCGTGTGCGTGTACATGTGTGCATGCCCTGAGGAATTAAGCTCAAGGTAAGAGCTCCAAGTTTCCTCCCCACTAGTAAATATCTAGACACACAGCAGTGACCATTTCCCCCCACACCTCACTTTAGGTCCGCTCTCCCCCTAGTTCCTTAGGCCTAGAACGTCTCATCTTCCTGCCAGTTCACTTCTTTCAGGGTCTTCGACAACTAGCCACTTAGGCACCCTCCTTCAATCCCAAGCCCGACTCCTGAGCCCCCATCTCGTTCCTTCTCTCCCATCAGAAGACTGTCATTACAGGGTGCCCAGCCCAGAGCCTGGATGGGGCAGCGCTTCTGTGTGTGGGTTTGGGGAGGAGGGGGCGGTGTGGTGACACTCTGTGCTCCCAGATGTGGTGGCAGCGATAATTCCAATTTTATGCCTTTGTTATGGCTTTAATCACTTTCTTTATGCGTTTTGTTCCAGCGATCAGGGAGAGACACCTGATAGGCAAAGAGGATACCAGGGGAACCATTTTTATTTGGAATGTGGTGAGAAGTCTAATTAGAATCTGAATTCTGCTGAGCCTTGAAATGGCCAGCACTTTATCCTGATCGCCTTAGATATTGTTTCGAGTCAATCATCTGTCATGGTGCGCCGGCGAGACTCTGTTCACGCCACACTCCCTCCTGCTGCAGGCCTGGCGGGGGCACTCGGGGGAGGGGAGAGAGGCCACCCTCCTCACAAGAGGCCCATCTCTTCATCTTCCTAGGAGCCCCCTTTTTATGGCTCCCCCCACAAGGCCTAGCGTACTAGGATGCCAAGTCTGAGCTCATGGTGGTGGGGCCACCAGAGAGGGTGCGGAGGGGCTTGTGCTAGAATGAGGCGGGATTGGGGTGGGGCCAGCTCCTTTGAGGGACCCTCTCAGTGCTCCTGGCATACTGACCACATAACCACCTCTTCGTCCATGTCCTCTCTTGTCTCCTTACTATCTCCCAAAGAGACTGTATCTCTTCCACCTGCTCACTGCCTGGCCCAGCCCCGGCCACGGGTTCAGTTCCATTGTATACTCTAGTCCTGCTGCCGGGATGTGGAGCCTGCTTAGGATTTCTGCTGTCCTTTAAAGGCCTGGCTGGTTTTTCTTCCTCCAGAAAGCCTTCCCTGACTACCTAAACCCACAGCGTACGAGCTCCCCAAAAGCAAACCCAGCCATTGCACGGGCCTTGGCTGCCCTGGCTGTGCCACCTGTATGCATGACCTTGTGCTGCCTTGCCAACCAGACTCGTATCTTGAGGAACTTTCCAAATGTCCTCTTTTGTTTGCGTTGTTGTTGTTTGAATCGCTTTGAGATTTGTGCGCGTTTCCTGTAAATTCCTTTAAGTTCCCACAAATATGGCAAAATGACATTAGAAATAAAAGTTAAAAATAAATGTTACAGGCTGGGCGTGGTGGCTCATGCTTCTAATTTCTAGCACTCTAGAGGTACCGATAGGTGGATCTCTGCGAGCTAAGGCCAGCTTGGCCTCTATAGCAAGTTCTAGGCCCGCCAGAGACACATAGTTGAGACTGCCTCAAATACACAAACACAGACATATGTGCACACAGTAAACAAACAAATAAGTAAACAAATAAAAGTAATTAAATAAATGTTGTCTCTAATGGTAATTTCATCTCCTTAGCTGTATCATGTGCCCCTGAGAGATGAACCATCCCTCCCTGTCTCCTGTCTGAGAGATGAACCATCCCTCTCTGTCTCCTGTTTCTCTACCAACCAACTATATGCATGGAGGACCAGGCACATAGTGGGAACTGAATCACTACCTTAAACCAACAAAAACAAAACCCAAAACACATCGAAGATTCTTGGGACCCCTGACTTCCCCTCTCCATCCCTTTTAGAACCCACACTTAGCATGTGGCACTGTCACTGATCGAATGAGCAGTGTCACTGTGAGGGGTGGCCTGGATGGTTGGTGGCTCCTTGGAGGACCAAAAGAAAATAGCCCCAATGTGGTCAGTAGTATTGGTTGAGTGAGTATGCCCCATGTAGCAAGGTCCTCACTAATGGTCAGTGTCATTGTGAGCTTTATGGACGGCCACAGTCCTCTACAGACTGTTGATGTGGCTGTCAGGCCAGCGGGGGTGGGGGGGTATAGCTAGATCTTCCTATGGAGAGGCACACAGACTTGAAGAGCCCCCAGAAAACCACTCTTTTAAAAAATGTTTTAATGGTGCATGTTCGTACGTGTGTGTGCGCGCGCGCATGCGTGCATGTGCAAGACAGAGAATAGTTTTGAAGCAGTCACTTCTCCCTTTGCAACATGTGGGTTCTTTTTTTGTTCGTTTGTTTGTTTTGTTTTTGTTTTTTCGAGACAGGGTTTCTCTGTGTAGCCCTGGCTGTCCTGGAACTCACTCTGTAGACCAGGCTGGCCTCGAACTCAGAAATCCACCTGCCTCTGCCTCCCGAGTGCTGGGATTAAAGGCATGTGCCACCACTGCCCAGCTAACACGTGGGTTCTAAGGATCAAACTTAGGTCCTTAGGAAAGTGCTCTTAGCCACTGAGCCATCTCCTTCGCCTTAGAAGACCCGTCGCCATCTCCTTATTTTGTCTTCATGTCAAATGCATTCCTGATTTATCCATTTCTGGGCGCTCTCTTTCCCTGTCTACTCCTTAGCACTCCTGACCATTGAGTGGCCAGAGGAGGTCGTTCTAAGCATGGTCTAGCAAGTCATTGGACCAGTGACCGGGACTAGGGGATCTATAGAGTGCCCTACCAAGACTCTTATCTTACTCCCTCCTGCAGCCCTTAGCCAAGATGCTGGGCCATATGGGAAGACAACAGGATCCAGACTAGGGTCTTTATTGACAGAGGAAAACAGCACAGTGGTAGCGGGCCTAAAGGGCAAGTTTTTGAGTGAGAAATTTCAAGCATCTTCTAATACCTAGATAAAAATTCATATATAAGATGATGGTGGTGGCCGGGCAGTGGTGGAGCACGCCTTTAATCCCAACACTCAGAAGCAGGTAGATTTCTGAGTTCGAGGCCAGCCTGGTCTACAGAGTGAGTTCCAGGATAGCCAGGGCTACACAAAGAAACCCTGTCTTGAAAAACAAAAACAAAAACAACAAAAAAAGATGGTGGTGGTGGTGGTGATGATGATGATGATGATTGTGTGTGCGTGTGTGTCTGTGTGTATAATGGGGGTCAGTAGATAATGGGTCTTGGCCTCTGTAGGAAGAGGCAGGGGCCCTGGTACACATGGTACAAGGGGCCCTTGTAGCAGTGCTGGCTGCAGGCGTGTGGTGGAAGGACACACTCTACTCTGTATTGCTCCGTCTACATGAACAAGGAAAAGCAGGCTCAAGCCCAGGGATCACATGTGCCAGGCAGGGCTCTCACGAGTGGGAAACCAGAGACACCAGTGCTGTTGAGGACCTAGCCTCTCCCCATCTCAGACACCCTCAAGGCTCAGTCGTCTCTGTATACTGAACTTGTCTGCTGGGGGGCGGGGGGTGTTGGGATGAAAAGGAGAAACTGTTGGATAAAAAGAAATTTGAAAAAAAAAAAAGTAAGTGAAATATTCAAACTGAAAAGTGATATTATAGAAACTGCAGCCCACGGCTCAGTGCATTCAAATTTATTCAAACTCGGTGCCTGACAGTGATGAATGCAGCAGCTTTTCCCACAATATGGAGAAGGCGCAGGGGCATTGAGGACTGCGGGTCCCCTCCGGGAGGGAGGGTGGGGGCCCACACCACCTCCTGTGCCTTGCTCCTCCTACATGGAAAGCAAGGGTCTAAGTCCCAACCCCTCTGCTCCCTGATTCCCCAGCCACTACCTGTATCCTGGAATTCTGCAGGCCCTGGGGGACCTGGGCATCAATAGCTTGAGCACTTGGGGGTGTAACTGAGGACAAAGGTAGACATCAGAGGGATCTCCAGTGTCGGGGGAAGATGGTCAAGCTTGCCCAGGAGAAATCTGAATACGGGTTCGCCTGCATCAAAGAGCTGAGCGTGGTACGTGGTTTGCACCCAAATAAAGAACATGAGCCACCAGGCACAGTGGCACATACCTATGATCTCAGCATGCACAAGGTAGAGGCAAGAAAATCATGAGTTCAAGGCCAGTCTAACCTACCACAGTAAGACCCTGTCTTTGAAATCTGAGGGTCTTGGGGACTCCCAAGTTAAGAATCAGTCTCTCTCATTGATTCTAATTTTCATCCCTGGTCTAGCTTGACAGCTGCTGGGAGAGGGTAATAAAGAAACAGCCAATCTAGGCCTTGGTTGGAGCAGTGAGCAGCTGGTGGAGACCCTGAGAGCACCATGCCTTCAGGGCATCTATAGACTAGTATCCCTTCTGCTCAGAACTTTCTTCCATCAGCTACCTCCCGTCCACAGGTATGTCTCTTCCTCAGGATTCCACACTTCGTGTCCAGCCTCCAGCCCTGCTGAGCACATTCAACACTGAGACCTTGTGAGAACTCAGTCCTAAAGGCTTTTCAACCTTTGCACCCTCAAGCTCGTCCATCACTCCTAGCATCCTTATCTTGTACCCAGCTTCCCACGTACTCTCCCACGGGAAGAGACAATAAAAGCTTCGTGTGCAGCTCTTGGCTTCCTGACCTTCAGTCCTCGGCTCTAGCAAGCTATGGGGCCTCTGACCTTAGCCAAGCTTCCCAATCCATGATGCACAGCCAGTGTCCTCAAAGACTATTAGGAGTCTTCCAATGACCAGCCCCAGCTTGTGACTTCCCCATTTTGCATATAATCTATCACAGAGATCTGGAGACTCTATACCTTCTCTCTGAATTCCCACCTTTAACCACTGAACACTTCCTGGTGTCTGCTTTGTTTGTTTGTTTGTTTGTTTATTAGATTTTGTTTTGTTGAGATAGAATCTTGAATAGACCAGGCTGGCCTCAAACTCAATATTTAACCAAGGATATCCCTGAATTTCTGGTCTTCCTGATTCTACTTCCTCAGTGATAGGATCATAGGTCAATACCCTCACACTTGGTTTATGTGATGCTCAGGACTGACCCAGGTCTCTGTGAGTGCGAGGTACTCTACAACCCCAGATCCTCACCCCCTCCCTGTTGTCTCTTGCATCCACCTTTGCTTCACTATCACTAGTGTCTGAGTAGAAGCCATTACTGCAGCTCTTCCCAGCCTCTTCAAAAAAGCCAACCAGCACACTTACGGTGCCTTTCACATGCCAGTCACCAGGTGAGGAATCTTTCTTTACCTCCAACTTGCACTGTCTCCAGCTGGTTTACACTTTGCTGCCAGATTAATTTTCCTAAAGCACAGCTCTGGTCATCTCAGTTCCCCAATCAAAAGCCTTCCATGACTCCCCATTGCCTATTAGATAAAGCACAAACTCCTTACTCCGATGTTCACGGCCCTTAGTGATCTGGCCCCTGCTTGGTCCCTTTCTCCAGGACTTCTTGCCATTCTCTTTCATGTTCTTACCGGCTAGTTAAATTTGGACTTACAGTAGTTCCCCTCAGCACTCCCCACTCTCTATGCTCACCCAAGTTCTTCCTTTGCCTGCATCACCTTCCTTCTGGAGCAGCACCGCCTTCCAACAACCAAATCAACTTGCTTGCAAGAAGCAAGACAAGGAAAGCCATCTTGCGGGGTGGGGCCTGCCACTATGGCTATTTGTACAAGTCCCTTCGCTGTTTCCTAAGGACTGTACTGCCTGAATGGACTTCCTGGTTCTGATCTTAGCTTTTGTAGTGTAACCATTGCTTGTGTGGCTGCTTTACTAGTTGTCCTGACTAGAAACTTCTTCAGAGCCCAGGCTGAGTAATGCCCACTTGTGCTCCCTATCCCAGACACCCATCATACATTTATTCAATAAGGGGATGAATGAATGAATGAATGAATGAGCTAACATAGCAGAACTTGCTAGGATCTGTCTATGTGGCAGGGACTTGGCTCTTCTGAGCCTCTTGTTCTGGACAGTGACCACTGAAGAGTTTCCTGTCATTACTCTGGGCCCTCCTGACATGTGTCCAGGTGAGCTGGGACATGCGTGTGCAGGCTGTATGACAGGTGTGTCATCCCTCCAGAGCGAGAGGGAATCGTGGCAGAGTTCAACCTTCCCAGCTCATCCATCAGAGGGCACTTACTGACAGCTCCTGAGAGCCAGCTAGGACTCTGTAGGCTGGGGGGAGGGGAGGACTGAGTGGAGGGAGGCCAGAGTTACTCTCTCAGGGTTCACAGTCTAGCTGCTTCGGGCTCCTTGCTCCCCACAGGGACTCCAAGAGCTTCAGTAGAAGCTGATAGGCAGACTAGAGGCAGAGGGTTGGGGGGGGGTGCTTTCCTCCCAGCACCTCAAGATAATGCCAGATGCAGAAATGGCTTTCATCCGTTTGGGTAAACCTTTACTGCACTGATTAGACTTGAGCTCCCCACCCCCACTCCCACCCCGCCTTGGGCAGGTTCTCCATTTTAGAGTCCAGAACTGCACGGTTTAAACCTGGTGAATGAGTGAGAAGACATGTCACAAACAGTTAACTGGATAAATGAGTCAATGAGCAACTCACTAAACACAGAAACAAGCAACTGGCTGAGCAGATTGGTACTAAGAATGCTGACCCATTTTTACTGAGCACTTACTGTGTGCCAGTCATTGTGCTAAATCTTTTACCTACCTCAGCTCTATTTCTTCTTTCTTTCCCCCCTGTGAGCAGACCCTCTTCGGATCCCATTGGGGAAAGGGAAGCTAAGGTTCTGGAAGATAAAATGACTGGTGTCATGGCACCAAGGTACCAGGTGCAGTACTTTAGTTCTTAACTCTATTCCCTAAATTCTGCCCTTTCCAGTAAGGTCTCCTGGGTGTTCTCCCGACTTCCCACATCGCCTGCCTTTTGGAGGTAGGTAAACACATGAAGTAGACTCCGGGCGAGGAGAGCCATAGATTTGGGAGTGCTGTAAAGTTCCAGTCCTTGTACTCACACACTGATGGGGGGGCATGGGCTTACTTGGGGGTGTGGGGCCCAACTGAGAAGCCTTTGTTCTCTGGGATGCGTCTTCACTGCCCCCTCTTGGCCCCTGTCCCTTTGAGAAGGGAGTGACTCTAGTTTGGAGACAGTCTGTGCGGGAGAGTTGGGGTGCTAGGGCGCCCCCTCCCGCCGCGGCCTCCCCTCCCGGCCACGTCCAAACAAGCGCGCTAAACTCCGGGAGATTTACAGCGGGCGGCTGGGCGGCGCGGGCCCCCGGCCGCCGGTGAGATATCTCCAAACAGCGCACTAACCACTTTCCATTTTATACCTCACCAGCTTTATAGCATCTTAAGGATTTCTGTGCACGGCTGGCTTCCCGCCCAGGGAAAAAACCCAGCCTTGTAAATAAATACTAAATATATATGAACAGAGACGACAGCGAGCGAGGCGGAGGAGGGGGTGGGGGTGGGAGCACGGGGATGGGGGTTGGGGGGGGACCCAGGGTCCTGTGACTGCCAGGAATGAGGAGGAGGCAGGACTCCTTTGGGGTGTCCCCAGACAAAGGCAGCAAGGGAAAAGCATCTGACAGGCAGAGTAAGGGAAACTGAGAGTGAGTTAGGGACTGGAGATGGAGACTATGTAGAAGCACAGGAAGAAGGGAGAGGGAGGGGGAGAAGGAGGAAGGCGGGCTGCTAAAAGCCTGAGGAGAAGAAGTCTCTCAGTCCCCTACACCAAGGGCCTGGGGCACAGCCATGGGCTACCCTCCACTATGTGTGTATTTGTGGCTATGTGTGCACAGTGTGTGTGTGACCAGATCGCATTATGGTGTGCCACCTCTCTCTCTCTCTCTCTCTCTCTCTCTCTCTCTCTCTCTCTCTCTCTCAGTGTGTGTGTGTATGTGTGTGTGTGTGCAGGTGTGCCACTGCAGGCTTTGTCCAGGGCAGGACTGTGTCAGAGGGAGGTTGGGTGTTGGCATATGGTAGACAGGTTGTCTCTAGTATGTGGTGGTCTTCTGGGTTAGGATAAGTTAAGGAGATCTGGGGGTTGAGCTTTGTGGCCTCTAAAGTTAAGCTGACAGCATGGAGGGGAGCTCAGCCATGTGCTCAGATTCCTTCAAGCACCCTGAGAGTGAGGGCTTACCGGGGAATGTGGCTGGGTAGTGAGACACCTCAGTCAGGTAGACCTCAAAGCAGTATGTGTTGGAGCTGAAAGCAAATGTCCATTTTGTATTTGGGGGCTGTCAGGTTGTCACTCCACCTCCTCCCTGCTTCTCTCCTTGAGTTTTTCCAGGGGGAACCTTCTTTCCAGAAGGTTCTGGAACCTTCTCAGCAATGACCACTGGGGAGAGGATTCTAGGGCTAACTTAGCCCCCTGTACCCTGACCCATCTCTGAGGTCTGTGGACAGGAACTAGCCAAGGCGAGGGGGACAATCCATTCCTTTCTCAGGGGACCCAGCCATCCCTTTTCCTTCCCCCTTGTCTTCGATATTAAGTATTCAAACCTCATTTACATCCTTATTTTTCAATTTGCTGCCACAGTAGTTTAATTTATTCGATATAATTTCTTTTTCTGAGGGGACATTAATCATTGCCCTGTGCTTTTGGGCGCCTGTGGGATCTCTGCGTGTATATGTGTGTGTGCGCGCTCGCCTGTATGCATCTGTGTGTGCATGTGCACACAGTCTGGAGGGAGCTGTGTGTATCTGCACATGCATCTGAATTCATGGTTCCCCGTGTGTGTGTGTGTGTGTGTGTGTGTGTGTGGTGTGCAAGCTTTTTATTCTGCTGGGTGTTGTGTGAATATATGGGGCTTAAAGAGAGGGTTTTAGGACTGTGAGACAGGGTGGGTGTGTATGGGGGCCGTGAGGGGTGACGTAGGTGATTTCCATTGGTCAAGTCCTCTCTGGAGCCTTACTGGACCTTCCAGGATGGCAACAGGAAGGGGACAGGGGGCAGGAAAATTGGGAGAGATAACAGACACATCCCATACCAGCTCTGGAGTTCACTGGACAGAATCTCAAGAACCTACCTATGTCAAGGGTGGGGTCTTTTCTGTGTCTCCTGCTTCAGTTTGTCTTTCCTTCTCAGACCATGAGTCCTGAGAGCTATAGCTAGAAATCCATACTAGGATCCATGATCATTCAAATAAGGAGAAAGATAGAGAGAGCCAGCGGGGACAGTGAGCTACAGAAAGACAGCAGAGCCAGGAAGACCGGGAACTACCATGGAAGAAAGAAAGAGCGGGGAGAGAGCACCAAGAGGGAGGTAAAGGAGAGAGAGAGAGAAAGAGAGAGAGAGAGAGAGAGAGAGAGAGAGAGAGAGGCCAGCAGTGTCTCAGACCATAAAGTCCCTGGCTGGATTGGGAGGAAGGGGTGAGGGAGAGTCTTGCCTCAGCTCAGTCCAGTCACAGCTCAGTGCCTGGGGCTGGAGGTGGGTAGGGGCCGGGAGTGCTTATCTTCCAGAAGCTGACAGAAATGAAATGACTTGGTGGAGGCTTGTTTGGAGTGAAGAGGCAACAGGAAGGGGTAAAGAGGGAGAGAGACCCCCCTGGATATAATTCAGGAGATGTTGGAAGGGAATTTTCTAGAGATGTTTAAGAGTAGAGGAGAAAGTTCTCCAAGCCAACACCTCAAAGGCAGGCCCCAGCTTCCTACTGCCTTCTCTTGGATTCCAGACCCAGAAGCCCTCAATTTCTTTGTCTGTCAAATCTTGGAGTCATTCACTCCCTGGGGGTTTGGGATCAATGGGGCAAGAATGTCTTCCTGGAGACAAGGTGCTAGGGCTGCGCCAGAGCACATCTTGAGTATCCACTACAATAACTCTTTCAGAGGTGAGAGTGAGGAGGAAGCAGATCAGGGGCTTGCCCCACTCAGGATCACAGTCAGATCTGAGGCCATTGCTGCACTGGCTCCACAGTCTCTGCTGCCACCTAAGAGGTCATGGCCACTCCACACCTCCTATAAAGGCCCTTGTGCAGACACACAGACATTCACATAAAGTAGGACCCTGAAACCCAAAGCCAAAAGGAGAAGGCGGATAGCTCAGCTTCCAAGAGCTGAACCTCCTTGCCTGGAGCCTCAGCCAAAATGACAGCCTAAGGCTTGGAGGATGAGGGACATCTTCCTCTTGATCTAAAATTCTGAAAAATGAACATGACCACTCTGGGCCCTGAACCTCAAAACATTAGATTCTTTTTGTTCCACAGCTTTATGTATTCTGAAGCCAAACACTCATGAATCTGAATGCCCAAACTTTTAAATACTCAAGGCTTCCAACACCAACTATTTGAGTGTGCAGATCACAGAGCACCTAGGGGTGATTTCAAGCTGAGGAGAGGGAAGGGCAAAGGCTCGGCACCTTCCAGCTTCAGTGAGGTTCTCTGAAGTGCTCCTCTGTCTTCCTGGGTGTCTCCTGATTTCCTTCAGTTCTCCTGACCCCCAACTTCCATTCTGCCTTCCTTCCACCAGGGCTAGGTTTAGTAATCATGCCCAGGCCCAAAGCACAGACACATCACAAGGAAACTGTCACCCACTCGGGTCAATGATAACTGGGTGATCGTGACAGGGGGTCTCTGGGCATTTAGGGGAGGGGGCAAGGGGACAGGCCTGGGGCCAGGAAGAAGGTAGTGCATTCATTTGAATAATGGGCAAAATCAAATTAATTCTACATTAAATAGTTGTGAATAAAAGGTTGAAGTCAGCAGTTTCAAACTTGTTTTCCTTAATTACTTTCCGTGTTTAATGTCATTAAGAAGATTAAAAATTCATTAACAAGAGTACTAAAGTGGCAAATCAGGAAAGCGATCACTCCAGGTTAAAAACTCAGCTGAGGCCGCACAGAGAGTCTTCTGCAGGGGGGCAAGGGTGGGGGTGGGCCCTGGGGGAGATGGGGACAGGGATACATTCTCATACTTGCATGGAGTCTCAATAGCAGTAGCAACACACACTTTTAATAACTAGGCATGCACACATGCACACATGCCTACATGCACATATGTGTTCTTTTCACCCACACCCACGACTTCTGTGAGCCTAAGAAGACAGTGTTGCAAACCATTGCTAGTCAGAGCCCCAGCTTCATAAAGCCCTTTCCTAAGGAGAAACAGGTCACACTCTTGTGCTGAACAGTTTCTGACCACAGGGATCTCAGAACTCACTTTGGGCTTTTCTGGTCACCTGACCTCTTAGGCTGTGCTTGCCTCCCCTCCCACACAGAGGGCCCTGCCAAGGCAAACCTGATCAGTTTCCTGGGAGGAGCCACTGTCTTTGAAGCTTAATTAGCCCAGAAAAAGATCTCTTTTGTCTTCAGAGTTTTTTGTCAGGTGGGGGCAAAGGGTAGGAGGGGGTCACATTTCCTTGGTGGGGGAAGCAAGGGGACAAAGGCCACCCGGCTTATGGGAAAGGTGGGGCTGGCACAGATGGGGAAGTAGGACCCAGTGTGCTGGTATTCAGACTCTACTTGACCCAAGCATGGAGCCCTTGCCTACAGAGTCCACCCCCAAGCCATCTTGTCTCTTCTCTCTACCTAGCCTGACTCTCAGAGGCCCAAACTCTAAGCCTCATCCCTCTTGTACCATGGCAGGCCTCCCCTCCCGAACGAGGATGCTCTTTTCTCCAGCTGCCACACTCCCTCTGACAGCAGTTCCATCTTTTTTTCTAGTCTCTGTCCTCAAGGTCTCTCTGTGGGTGGCTAGATCACCTTGGGCACATCTGTTTGTGCTTTGGGGATTATGCTTTGTGCTCAGGTGGCTACAATAGCTACTTAGTGTGTAACTGTGCAGTATGACCTCTCTCTCTCTCTCTCTCTCTCTCTCTCTCTCTCTCTCTCTCTCTCTCGTGGTGTGTGTGTGTGTATGTGAATACACCTGAGTGCATGCAAGGATCTGAGTTTCTCTGTATGTCCAGCCATGTGAAGAAGAAGACCATGTGCATCATAGACAAACACAACGTGGACATCCTCTGAGATGCCGCCGGAACAGGCCTTTCTTATTATAGAATAGATAGGAAAGCCAAAGTTTGAAGTCCTCATCTTAGGAATCAACTCCAGAGAAATGAAGAGGTTTCACAGAATAATCTGTACAAAAGTGTTCATGCCACTCCTACTTCTTATAACTAAGATATAGGAGCCAGGCTGGCGTAGAGTTCAGTGGGAACACATCCTATACAGGAAACCCCAGCTTCCATCCCCAGTACCCAAATATCTGTCAGCTAATAAATATACAAATAAATGTGCTTTTCTCCATACAGCAGAATACTCCCCACCTATTCAAAGGAGTGAGTAACTCATTCATGCTAAAGTGGAAGACTGAAGCATAAGATCAAAGCTGAGGGTTTAGTCCAGTACTTAAGTACTTTAGAGCACTTGATTAGCATGTGCGAAGTCCTGGGTTTGATCCCAGCATGGCAAGGGGAAGGAGAAAGAAAAATTGTTACATTAAGTGAGGGAAACCATAGGCACACACCGGTGCGTGCGTGCGTGAGCGCGCACACACACACACACACACACACACACACACACACATGGACTGATTTCTTGTACATATAATGATCATAATAAGCAAACACATAAAGACAGGAACTAGATTAGTGGTTGCTTAGTGCTGAGGAGTTTGTACTGGGGTTAAGGAGAGGTGACTGTCGTCATAGGAATGGCTGCATAATCCTGTAAATATGCTGAAAGGCATCATCTAGTTTGTTTTAAATAGGTAAATTGTGTGGAACATGAACCCTAATAATGCTGTAAATTTGTTTGTTTTGCTTTGTTTGGAGACAGAGTTGGTGTCATGCCCCAAGCTGGTTTAGAACTCCCCATGTTGTCCTGGCTGGCCTTGAATTTTCAGTCTTCCTGTCTCTACTTCCCAAATGCTGGGATTGCAAGTACCACCATCCCTGACCTAATTACCTAAATAATAACACACACACTCTCTCTCTCCATCCATATTTATCTCCCGTGTCTTTCATGCTGGATTAAATGCTCTTTGGCAATGAGCTATATCCTCAGCTCTTTAAAGACTATTATCTGTCTGTCTGTCTATCTATCTATCTATCTATCTATCTATCCATCTAGCTAGCTGTGTGTCTGGATGTTTGTCTTTGTAGGTGTCTCTGGGCATGCCCATGTCTCTGAAGGTCAGTCCGTATGTCTGTGACTTCATGTCACAGTATATTAGTATACTATGAATATGTTAGTATATTCTTGTGTGGCAGTATTTCTATCTGTATAATGTGTCTCAGTGGGTGACCATGGGCTACTTCATGTAGCAGCCTGTGAGTTTGAATTCATGCACCCTGTAGAGCTATGTTTCCAAGCATTCTACCCAGGCCCGTCAATGTTAGTCCCTCAGTGAAGGCCCGCATCTAAGGAGTGGTGCTCATGAATCTGTCCATCTAAGTCTGTGTTCTAAGTCCTTCTTCCGAGAACCAGCCCCAGAAGGTGCCCGCCTCCCCACCCCCACCTCTGACAACCATAGCAAGCTTCACAGTAAATTCATGGCTGCCTGGCTGGGAAACAGGCGGCGGCAATGGAAAGGAAGCGTGGATTTGCATATTGAATTAAAATTAAGAGCTAATTATGCAAATAAATTATGACATTTGGCAGGAGAATTTGCTTCAAGATCATTTATTACGTTCTTTTTATAACAGTGTGAGCATTTAACGGTCAAAGACAATATTTTAAGGGAAAATTAACGCAAGATTATTAACCTAAAAACAATTCCACATTAATGAGATGGTGAACTGGTCCCCCACACACCTGGGCAGGTCCATGCCTAAGCTGGGAAGGCTTTTTCTCCTCCCTCCTTCCCTTCCTCTGATCTGTAGGAGGGGTCTAGGAAGACAGGAGAGCCTTTTGGGCTGGTTTCTTCCAACCTGAGCAGAACTCCCCTCCCCCACCACACACACACACACACACACACACACACACACACACACATCTAGGAGAAGGCCCTGGGCCACACAGGATGAACTAAATCTCCACTTGACTGACGGTAACAAGTGTGTAAGGGTATGGACCCAGCCCTGTCCTTGAAAGGACTCTTAGGTCAGGGACCAGTTGATAGAAGCTAAGAAGTAGGATTTAAACTTGGTACTTATGCTCCACCCTGACACTTCCAATCCCTCCTTCTCCCATAGTGTGGAACCCCAAACTCCCTGATGTCCCTCCGGCTATGGGTGCTCCAAAGCTCTGAGCTTCCACCTCTCTGGATTCAGTTTACACTTAACTTTCTCTATTACCATAATCTATCAATTTGTCTTTCTTCTGGAAGGGAAAGGCAAGGAACAGGAAGCCTTAATCTAGGTTTGCTTAAACCATCAAGCCATAGGAGATAGTGGCTGGCGTCTTCCCGGACCTCACTCTTCTCCCTCTGATATAGTCTGAATGTTGGTGCTCCTCCCTTCCAATTCATGCTAGATTCTAATACTTAATGATATCATATTGACAGGTATGGTCATTTGGTAAGGCTTGACAGCCTCATCGAAGAGACTGAAAGGAGAGAACAAGAAAACGTGCTTTCAAAAAGCAAAGGTCAAGCCTGTGCTAGAAACAGACTTACTGGCACCTTGAACTTCCCAGACCAAAATGAGCAACAAGTTTCTGTTGATTATCAGCTACCCAGGTGTCTTCTCACAGCATCCGGAGTGGATCAAGACAGCCTTCCTGTGCTGTGAGTGAACGTGTGTGTGTGTGTGTGTGTGTGTGTGTGTGTGTGTGTGTGTGTGTTTTAAGCTGTCTGTTCTACCTGGTCTTTGGACTAACTCTATACCCCGCAGAACCTTAGGCTGTGACATTGTTTCCTCAGTAAACCCATAGCAGGGAGCCCAGGGTCGATCTTCTGCTGAGTTAAAGCCTTCATTTCTAGAATATTTTGGCTATGATACAGGCTATGCAAGGCAAGATGTTGTCACCTGTCCTTGCTGAGTACCAGCATTTTTTCTTCATACCAAGATTTAGCTACAGGCTCAGTCTTTAGCTTAAGCTACCCACAGGGGCCCAGTCTCACTGGGGCAGAATGGAGTCCTGGGGACAAGTCCTTTCTCTATCTTTCAGTGTCTTTCACTGGCAGATCACATCCTCCCAAGCCAGTGCCTGCCTATGCAGGTCCCTTCCTCCCCTTGTGTCTGCTTGGGCCCTGCAAGACTAGCCACACGGTCTCATCAATTAGAGTCTTTGAGACCAAAGCAAGCCATGAGTAATATGAAATAGAAGTTCCTTGGGTTCATCTCCTCCAGGTGGCTGCAGATGGACAGACACAGCTGTCCACACCTCTCCATATTGCTACTCTGGATCCCATTGTCTCTATCACTTTTGGATCTGGCTCCCTCCATCTCTGCTTCCTATTGTCTCCTGCCCCAGGGTACCACACCATCACTTTTGCTCATACCCTGGAAACACCTGCTTACTCTCCACAGATGACTCACTGGCACACTTGCGAGTTTTCTGCAGAAGTTCTGGGGGCACACTCCAGACATACCTCACCATCCACACATGAAACAGGAATAACATATGCACTGCCAAGGTGTTAGCACCCACCCAGAAAGATGGCACAGGTTAAAGTACCTTATAATTTATCTCCTTACAGGGCTGGGATTGAACCCAGGCCACCGAGCTACAACCCCAGCCTGCCTTGTGATTTGTAGATCGCAAGTCTAAATGCTGAGTCCAGGTTGAAACCAGAGCAGGGGGCCGGAAGGACAAAACCACCTCTGCCAAGAAGATTCTACGTGGAGTTAGAAAAAAAAATTTCTTTGGAACGTAGTGGGGGGGGGGCTCTTTTTTCTTTTAAAATTTTTAAAATTTTATTTTATGGTTTTGGGTTTTTTTGTTTGCTTGCTTGCTTGTTTTTTTTTGTTGTTGTTGTTGTTGTTGTTGTTGTTGTTGTTTTGAGACAGGGTTTCTCTGTGTAGCCCTGGCTGTCCTGGAACTTACTCTGCAGACCAGGCTGGCCTGGACCTCAGAGATCCACCTTCTTCTGTGTCCTGAGTGCTGGAATTAAAGGCGTGTGCCACCACTGCCTGGCTTGTTTTTAATTTTTTATTATATGTATGTATATGTTATGCATGTATGTGTGTGGCATGCCATGGGACTCCTGGACAGATCAAGAGGACAACTTTCAATTCCTTCTTTCCTGCCATGATGTGGGTGAACCATGTCAGGCTTGGCAGCAACTATCTTTGCCCTCTCAGCCATTTCTCTCTCTAGCCTCTTTGGACTGTCAGCTCATTGACAGCATGCAAAGTTAAACTACTCAGTCAAGGACAGCTGTAGAAAATGATGATTCTGTCTTCATTTGCTGGGGAGAGAAGAGAAGGCTAACGACTTATCCAAGGTCACTTCGTAGGTTCCCAGCCACATGTCCGAATCAAAATGGGGTACCTGGAGGGAGCCTTCTGGTTGGATGCTGTAGACCTGGTGGTGTAGACAGATCTGATGGCCTGTGCCGGGATGCCGGTGCACCCTTAACAGTGCTCTGCCTCCCAGACAAGGGTGGACTATCCCCTGGAACGTGAGAGTGGGATTATTAATAACATCACTAATAAGAGAGAGAAAACAAAGCCGGCGGGGCCTGAGCATTTTTTAAATAAAGAAATCTCCCTCGTCTCGTGGTTAATTTAAAAGGTTTATTTCTTGAAATGAATCCTCTTCATCAAACCCCCGATCCTTGAAGATCGGAGGCGACCGGGAGTGCCGGTAATGAATTGATTTGTAACATGAGCGACACGCGCCCTCCCGCCCGTGCCCACTGCGGGCCCTTAATCTGTGGTGTTTAAGGGGAAGTGAGCAGCTCCATTTCTCTCTCCCAGCACCAAGCAAGGCAGCCTTGGGGCAAAGCTGCGGCCCAGGCCCAGAGACACCAACCCCAGAAGCCAACCTTGCAGCCTCCTGCACCTCCACCGGTGCTAACCTGAGTTGTCCGAAGCTCCACAGCCCCGCACCCCCATATGCACAGCCGCCCTGTGCATAATCCAACAGAGTGGATACTCATTCATACTGCCCAAGGTCCCATAAGTCTCCCTCCGCGGTGGAGCTTGCAAACTGAGTTCCATGCGTTTAACAGAGGGCCCCCAGTGACTGATAAGCACCCAGGGTTGGGGGTTTAGGCCCACAGTCCCTTTAGGTAGAACTTAAGCAAGGACATATATTTTATTATACCTGTTTGAACCACAGTTGGCTTTAAAGCCTAGTTCCAATTTCCTCCCCTTTAGATAGGAGACATATGAAGACTAACAGGAGAGGGAAGAGAGGAGGTGGGGGAGGGGAAGGGGAAAGGGAGGGAGAGGGGAGGGGCAGGGAGAGGGGGAGAGGGAGAGGTACCTACAGAGGCCAGAAGAGGGTATTAGCTCCCCTGTGGTTGTGAACCCTGCACTGTGGGACTTAGATACCAAGCTGCATCCAGTTGTCAGCATGAGCAGCAAGTGTTCTTCAGCACTGGGCCATCTCTCAGCCCTCACAAAGCTCCCCTGAAACTGCTAGTTCACAGGGGCAAAGGCATTCATGAGTTTTTCATGCTGTGTGTTTAATAACTCTGACCTGGAGTAAGCGCTTAGGACATGTTAGGTGACATCACGATTGTCAGCCTCTCCTGTATCTTCAGATCTACTTGCTATGCAATTTTAAATAAATGTACCTTTAGTTCTGCCTAGCATGTAGTCAGCGCTGATACTCTGGGAATTATGTAAAGGGGAAGAGGACAAATGGCCACCAGGTGAGGGACCGCAGTGTGCTGAGCACTGTGGTAAACAGACAGTGACAGTTCTTTAAATCTTGCCAACAGCACTGGAGATTGCCTAATGTGTATTGATCTGAAAGTGAAACAGAGGCGCAAGGAGGCCAAGAGGTTTGTCTAAAGCCACCCAGCTAGGAAGTGAAAGCCAAATAGTCTGTCTCCAGATCCTGCTTAGGAGGGTCATGCTGAAAATGGACACACGGAGACACACAGAGATACACACAGATACACACACAGACACACACACAGGGGGTGAGGGGCACCCATGCATGGACTCATATACAGGCATTAATAGCCTTGCCCTGAACCCATGGGGTGGATTCATTACACCTTGAGAGGCTACTTCCTAGTAGGTGTCCCTAATCCTAACACAGTCATAAGTCAGCTTGGAGACACCTCAGATGACAGGTCAGTGTCAGCTCTGTCCTCTCAGGCCTGTCACCTACACCAATGCAAGCAAAGCCTGAAACCTGGCTGAGAAAATCCTGTCTCTGGGTCATCACCTTGTCGGCCGGCCTCTGACTGATCCTTCACACAAATCTGGACTTTGCCAGACTAAAATCCCCTCACAGCAGGTGAGCCCCACCCCATGATGCTTCCCAGTATGTATCCAGTGGTAAAAAGCCAGTCTGGTGCCTTCCGCCTTCTTGCTCTGGCCACTGTCATTTTGTATGCCACCACTTGAGGGCCCAGAGGGCCACAGAGCTGTTTCTTGTCCTCAGAGTAGTGGGTCAGCCAAGAGAGTGGCTTGGTTACAAGCTGGACACAGGACAGGGGAGCCACATTCAGGCCCGGAACCTCCATATGGTCTCAAGGAGAGTACTTGTCTAGTTCCAGCTCTCCTGGATTCTTGATGGCTTTATTTTCTGGTCCTCATGCCAGTGACCCCCCCCCCCCCATTCCCAGGCATATCAAGGGCTGTGGAATATCCCAGGTAGCCCCTCCTTAGTCTTGCCAAATAGTTCCTAAAAGCACATCCCTCATGCCCTACCAGAGAGGGTAAGCATGTCCCTACAGGCATTTTTCCACTCCCCATGCTGGTCAGCATCTGTGTCTTTCCTGTGAGCTGAAATGCAGTGCCCAGTGGGCCCAGGGCAGGGGCAAGGGCACACCCTCCCCTCCTGTAACTTCCTAGAATAAAATCATTTTTTATAACTGTTGGAATCCTGATTGAGCTGTCAAAAGTACATGAAAGCAGCTACATAATCGGTAAACTATCCATCAGTCACAGGCCTATTTGTTCTGAGACAGTACCAACACCACACATTTTTCTTCAAGATAGAAAGTAATACTTACCCCAGCAGATCCAGGTAATTCTGCCCCCATTCCTAAAAGAAACTTATTAGTCACACCATTCTGTTCTTCCGTGGTTCCAAGATCTCTTTTATTCCTTGGCCCACTAGTCTTGGCTTCATTGAAGCATCAGCAGATCCCTTCAACTTTCTCCCCTTCTGACTACATCCAGATCGAGTGCACACATACACACTCCACAGAAGAAAATAAGGGCTGAGGGAGTACACAAAGGAAATCACCTTTGATGATATGAACTAACCTGGATTCCAACATAGACTCTGACCCACTGTGTGAGAGCTGAACAGTCAGGAGGAGCAGCTCCTAAGTTGTCTTCTGAGAATGTGCCCATCAGAGCCTGGAGAGGTAAGAGTGAGGAAGAGGAGGCTTCTTCTCTTTGGGGCGGGACCTCCCCTCCCTGCATACCTGGATGGACTATTCTTTACAGTCACTCGGATCAAGGGAACCCATCCCAGGAACTTGTGACTGAGAGAGACCACAGCTCTTCCCATTCCAGGTCTCTCACAATCAGCTCCTCAAAAATTTGACCCAGCCCTAGATATGGTATCTTACACTTTCAATTCTGCCACTTGAGAGGCAGAGGCAGGGAGATCTCTGTGAGTGCGAGGCCAGCCTAGTCTATATAGCAAGTTCTAGACTAACCAGGGCTACATAGTGAGACCCTGTCTCAAATGATAGACAGTTAGGGATGGTTGGATGGATAGATGGAGAGATGAATGGGAAGAGACAGTCAGATAGTTACATGTAAACATTCTTCTACATGTTATCCCCACACTGAACACACACATACACTCGGTGAGGCTTGGGGCTTTTGAGTGGTTCTGTGTTTACTGGAACCAGCCTACTCTAGGGATGACTCCAGCAGCCTGTGCTAACTTCGCCCAGCATTGCTGACAGAAAAACAAGAATAACATGGTTTTCTGGCTGGGTTTGTTTGTTTGTTCATTTGTTTTTGTCAACTTAAACAAACTCGAGTCATCTGGGAGAGGAGCCTCAATTGAGAAAATGCCTCCATAAGATTGGCCTATACAGGTTGGACATGTGATGCACGCCTTTAATCCCAGCACTTGGGAGACACAGGCAGGCATATCTCTGTGAGTTCAAGACCAGCCTGGTCTACAGAGTGAGTTCCATGACAGCCAGGTCTGTTATACAGAGGAGTGCTGTCTTGAAAAACAAAACAAAACAAAAGATTGGGCTATAGGAAAGTCTGTGGGAATTTTCTTGATAAATGATTGATGTGGATGGACCATGTCCACTGTGAGTGGTACTATCCTGAACAAATGGGCCTGAATTGTACAAGAAAGCAGATGAGAAGCCTGGAGAGCCAGCTGGCAAGCAACACTGCTCCATGACATCTGCCTCTGTTCCTGCTTCTGGGTTCCTGCCTTGAGTTTGATCCTGCCGTGACTTTTCTCCATGACAGAGTGCGACCCTAGAGCTGTAAGATGAAGAAACAAGCCATTGCTTTTGGTCATGGTATTTTATCACAGCAGTGGAAACTTTAACTAAGACACATGGGATGGGAACTGTGGGCCTGTGGCAAGCAGATGGTCTTGGTTAAGCCTGCCTGGCCTGCAGTAAATACTCACTACCTTTTCTGTTATCATTGCTTTGTGCACACCTTGCACACACTTGTAAGCACTTACACAAAACAGCACCTCTTATAAGTGTAGTGAATGCGAATTAACGTGTAACTACCAGCCACTGACACTAATGGATCCAATATGTAGAGAGGTGCACAGGGAGGTGGCTCGAGTCACCCAGAGGTCACCTTCTGGCTTCACCACTGATTACCTGAATCTATTTTTTTCTCTCAGTGCCGGCCTAGAACCCAGGGTGTCAGGCATGTTAAGCAATGCTCTCCCATGAGCTATATCCCCACTTCCTGCTATTCTAGCTGTGTGATTTTGAACAGGCTATTTAACCTCAGTTTTCCTATCTATTAAATGGGAATAATAATGATGATAATAATACTTTCTCCTTCATAGGATTCTTTTGAAGAGTAAATCAATTGGATGTATTTAACTTGCTGAAAACATGGTGAGACCCACAACAAACACAAGGTGTCTGAGAGATACCCAGTCTGATTTATTTTTAATTTTTGTTTATATTTACTTTTACTCATGGGGGTGTTTTGCCTGCATGTACATATGTACGCCACGTGTGTGCCTGATGCCCAAGGAGGTCAGAAGATGAAGTCAAATCTCTTTTTGGTTGTTGTTGTTGCTATTGCTGCTGCTGTTTAAGATTGGTTCTCATTGGGTAGCTCCAGCTGGCTTGGAACAGACAGAGATCTACCTGCCCCATGAGTGCTGTGACTTAAACGTGTGCCCCACTATGCCCAGCAACGTCAATTCTCTAGGAACTGGAATTATAGACATTTTGAGCCACCACCTGGGTGCCACTGAGTCCCAGGTCCTCTTCAAGAACACATGTTTTTAACTGCAGAGCCATCTCTCCAGACAGTTTATTTCCCCTTTGATGTATGTGTGTATGTGTATATGTGTGCCTGTGTATATGCATGTTTATGTGCACATGGTGCAGGTGCCTAAAGAGACCAGAAGAGCACATCAGAGTCCCTAGGGCAGGAGCCATAGGCAATTGTGAGCATCCCACTTAGGTTCTAGAAACCAATCTCAGGTCCTCTGCAAAACTGTGAAGTTTTTTTAACAGTTGAGACAACTCTCCAGCCTCCACCCCTGTCACCCCCTTTTCTATACAAGGAAATTGAGACTGAAAGAAACTGGTTGGTGTTAGATCTGGCAGCTGGGAAGCAAGTGCAGATAGCCCAGCCCCTCACTCTGACTCTCATGCCCTTTACACTATATGTCAAATGCCTTCTGGGTGTGGCTGTGATGCCAAGAAGGTTTTTTCCTGTCTTTGTCTTGGGGCTCACCAGGCCTCCTGCACCCCAAGGCTGGCTCTTTAACTATCCTGAGCCCTAGGAAATGTTCTGAGTAAGTGATCCCCAAATCTCTGAACAGCAGTAGCAGAGCCACCTAGGAACTTGTGTGAAGGACAGATGTTCAGATCCCAGCCCAACCACTGAATCAGAAATGGAGATAGAGGTCAGCCAAGAGCCCTAGAAAGCCTCAGAAAACAGCGGGGTCTGAGGGAAGCTTCTGCAAGAGAGGAGTGTTGGCCCAGGCCTTAAATGTTGGGTGGAGGAAGAATCTCTAGAGAAAGGGAAACCAGGTATGGTGAGCGTGCAGGCATGCCTGTAACCTTAGCACTTTGGAGGCTAAGGAAGGAGATTATGTGATCATGAGTCTAAGTGGAGCTCAAAGCTAGCCCAGAAAGCACAGCAAAAGCAAAACCAGAGGGGTGGGGGAGGGAAATAGGGAAAGAAATAGTGGCCAATGCCCTTTGACTTGACAAGGTATAGAGTCCAGCTATTGAGGTGAGGCTTCACGCTGCGGATGTGGCAGATACTGAGCTGGGTTATTGGATTGTTGTCTCTGGACACCATGTCTTGTTAATTGACTTTTCTCTGAATATCTCAAGGGGCTTTGTAGAATTTATCTTTAAAGACAAATCCTTGGGCTCTCCCTAAAAAAAAAAAAAAAATGTCCCAAGCTAGGACGCCTTTCATGCCTAGGTGTCCCACAAAGTGGCAGATCCCAGTCCTGAATGACCCTGTGGAGCCCCAGCTTTATTCCCATCAGACTAAGATACATACAATGTGGGGCTTTCACAAAAGGGGTGAGGGGTCTGAACCAAGTCCAGCAAAAACATCAGAGTAACCGGAGGCCTTCCTGGCACAGTGCCCCCTCCACACACACACACACTGTGTGCCAATGGTGAGACCCTGGACTGAGAAGAGCCCAGAGTGAGCTGGCTAAGGGGCTTCAGGTCTGGAGAAACGCTAACAGATTCCCATGTCCTGCCTGGGGCTACCACTAGGAGGCTAATGAAAAGGGAAGATGCAGGCTGGGGCTTGGACCAGCAGGAGACAGCAAAGGGACAATGTGAAGCAGGAGGGAGGTGGCCCCTCAGGCAGGGACAGACAAAGTCCCCATATGGGAAGCAGACGGAGCCACCCCGCCCTCTTAGTCCTGGGGCTCTGTGCAGCAGGCAGCACTCTCTCGCCTGATCCCTGAGCCTAGGTAGCTGTACCCCAGAAGCTGTGCATACTGAGCTTCAGAACAAGTTGCAGAATAAGGACTCAGCTCACCAAAATTCCCATAATAGCATGAGAACGCAGAGCCAGGAGGAGGCAACCACAGGACTCCCTCCTATGCACCCTACTTCCCTAGGTTGTTTTCATACAGGCTCAGGGATCCCCTAGAGCCGTCCAGCCTACCAACTTTGCTTTTTCCTATAGACAATTATTTCTAATACTTTAGCAGAAAGGCCACTCTCATGCTGTGTCCATGATGAATTTTCCTCCGGCTGTATGGGGCTGCCCGTCCGTACCAGGCAATGCTTGGAGCACACCATAGAAGGGTAGCTGGAGTGACAGAGACTTCAGCACAGCCCCCAGTACCTGCTACCCACCAGGGAAAGATCTGCCAAGTAATCCCAGGTTTTGGATCATCTGTAACGAGCCTTTTGCTACACAAGTTTATTATCTATAAGACATTTTTAAAATCTACCACCTCCATGTGTCTATAGTCAGCCGTTGTCTTGGCTTCCTAAGACCCTCCCTGTCTTTAGGTTTTAGCTCAGCCCAGTTTTTGTTCATACACTATTTGGGGGAAGGTCTATGAAGTATGGATAAGAACTTTACGATTTCACAGTGGTGTTAAGGGCTAGAAATTGGCATACAAGGCCAGCCAAACCATCCCGTATCTCCCCTATGGAAAATATAGCCAGATTCTGTTCCTCTTTGGGACAGGCCCAAAGAGCACCTCTGTAGGATAAGAGATCACTTAAGATTCTTCTCTGGGGTGGTATCTTGGCCCTACTATGTGTTAGACCCTTTGCTTGTGGCATCAATCAGTTCTCATTTGGCTATGGGCAATGGAAAACCACTTTGAATTAGTTTAAACATAGAATGGAATCTACCAAAAGGGATGGAGAGATTTGCAGGTGATCAGAACTAGGTTCAAATATTTCAAGACAGCAAGAGCAGATTTCCTGAGCCTCGGGGACATATGGAGCAGAGCTGTCACTGGGGAAGACTCAACTCTCAGTTCCTTCATGAAGAAGCCCAGAGATAAATCTAGGTTGGTCCCCATAGGTCAGTTGCTATATCAGAGCCAGGAGAACCTGCCAGAGTGGGGTAGGATTAGAAGACTCTCTCCAAGACCATGTGTTTATTTCCAAAGGACGAGGTCATATTCCAGGGGCCTCCGCCAGCAAGGTGCCTTCCACAAGATGACACGATTTTTAATCTTCACAAGTCTACGGAGTAAGAATTGTTAGCCTTAGAGCCAGAGATATGGCTCAGCAGTTAAGAGCACTGGCTCCTCCTCCAGAGGACCTAGGTTTGATTCCTAACACATGGCAGCTCACAACCATCTATAACTGCAGTACCAGGGGGTCCCATTCCCCTCTCCTGGCCTCTGAGAGCACCAGGCATACATATGGTACCACAGGCATACATGTGGAAAAAACATCCATGCACATAAAATACATTAATTAATTAATTTTTAAAGAGTTCTTACCCTTCCCCCATTTGTAGATATATTAACTGAGATTCTATTCTCAGCTCAGTTAGCCGTAGAGCCTGGGTCCACAAAGCCTGTACCTTTGACAAAGGTGATGCTGACTTCCTCAAGGGGAGGAGCATCCAGCCAATGTTTCTAAGAGACCAGGTATACGCCACACACTGCAAGCTGTGTAGGACTGTCGGAGATCAGTCACAGCAGGGTTATATGTGGCAAGAAGGGAATTACAGAGGGGGTCTCTTCTCATCCTGTGATCAGTTAGTGAGGTGGCATTTGACCTGATCCTTAGAAAAACAGTAGATAGATCAAAGAGTTTGGCCAAAGCTGAGAATACAAGCAGGAAATGGGCTGGAAGTAGAGACAAAAGAAGAAATTGTGACCAGTTTGGACTGGAGATGAAATTGCCAGAGATTAAAAGTACAGGCTTGGGACCTCAGTTCTAGGGCTGTGGTCCAAAGGACTTATTTAGACTTTATCTCAGTTTCCTGGTTAGTAAAACAAGCTGAAATTGAAATAGCTACTTAAGACTGTGCTGAAATTGGAATGAAATAATATAGGAAAATGAACACTTTAGCTATTATCATAAGTTATCATAAGCGATTTAGAGCAATTCATGTCGGGATCCCTGAGTATTTCAAAGTTGGACTGTAATAAAGTACCATAAACTGTGTGGCTTGAAACAACAGAATTTATTCTTTCATTTAGAGAATTGATTCTAGAGGCTTCCAGTTCAAAGGCTTGGAGTGTAGCTCAGCTGTAGAGGGCTTGCCTAGCCTGTTTAACATCCTGACTTCAGTCTCTAGCACTGTGTAGGAATGGAGATGAATGGAGATGCAGAACCGTGGTCCCTTGAAGCCCGTGGTGGGAATCCTTCCCTGCATCTTCTAGCTTTTGGAAGGGCAGGACATCCTTAGCTTGTGACAGCATCTCTCCCATCTCCGACTCTTCTTCCCAAGGCTATCTTTCCTCTGGATCTGTGTCTTCACTACTTTTACTTCACGCTGTGATGACCTCAGACATGTTGGACTAAAGGTCATTCTACACAGTAAGACTCAACTACGTCTTAGTTACATCTGCAAAAACCCTATTTCCACAAAAGTTAACACTTACAAAATGCCAAGGGTTAGGACTTCAACAAATTGGGGTAAGGTGGAGGAGGTGAGGGGGTACACTTCAAGCCATGATGGAAGCTGTATGTTGAATAGATTGATTAGTAGGGGTCAGTGGGACCAACTACAGCCAAGGGAAACAAATGTTGAAGAGACCACTCAAGAGGCAAGAAGTGAGAGGCCATGATTAAAGCCAGTTGCTCTGGGACAATGATGATTTTATTGGAGCTGACAAATGATCAGAAGGGAAGGCAGTGGGAAGGAGGTGTCTGGATGATTCCTAGGCTGTGTGACCAGATGGATGGATTGGAAAGCAGGGCAGGGATGAGAAGAAACATGAGGAGGAAAGTCTACTAGACTAAGCTGTTCAAGGGAGCAGCTGTGTGCTTCTCTCAGTACAAGCTCCTGACATATTGTCAGGTCAGACGGTCTCAAGTAAGGCTGGCCAAAGAAACTAGTGTGTTCAGTTTTGCAAAGAGGTGAGTTTGATGTGCTGATCAGAAGAGGCAGGTGGAAATCCAAGCCTGTCACCTACAAGATAGTGAGTTAGGGTCCCGCTGGTGTTTAGTTCCAGGGAGATTACAGGTCCACATGATTGATAGTTGGCGAAAAGGAGGCAGGGAGGTTGGAGGGGGTTTGGGGATCCGGGTGGGAGGCACAGCTCTGTTTAGAGGTGGGGGAAAGCAGTAAGAGGCTGGAAAGGCAGGCAGGCGCCTCAGAGCTGGGAGGATGGGGGATGAATGGGAAGGCGCAATGTCACGGAAACTGAGAAAGGAGACTGTCTCAAGGAGGAGGGGTGGGGCTGCTGCCAAATGAGCAGAGGTCGCAGAGGTCACAGAGAAGAAATATTGAGGGGAGCCTGTGGATTTGCTAACGAGGAGGCTGGCATCTGAGCAGTGTCCCCACCTGGCTAGGGCAAGATGATGTGAGATGAGTCCGCTAGGACAAAGAACCAAGAAGGAAGAGCCTGTGCACCTACTGTGTGGACCTGGATGGTCTATGAAACATAGGAAAAGATGAAAACACAGTACACTGAGGCAGAGGGTGGGGCTTGTGTGTGCGCATGAGTTAGGATGGGGGGTTTGCTCAGAAAAGGAAGGGAAATTCTTACAGCACTCAGTGGGAGTAGATGAGAAAGGTGGATGACGCCCCTTCCTTGAAGTCCTTGTGAACGTCTTACCATACCTGTCTGGTTTATCTCTGTATTGCACCCACCCTGATCCTTCCCCAACCTGAGACAGCCTGGCACATGTATGGTATTTGGGCAATACTTATGACAGGAAATAATGACACCTAACATAGCCAGGCACTTCTCATGTATTATCTCACTGTATATAACAGCTCCATGGATGGGTGCTACCATTATCTCTGCATGAAGAAAATAGTTCTGGTTTGTTTTGTTTTGTTTCCAAGACAGGATTTCTCTATGTAGTCCTGGCTGTTTTGGAACTCACTCTGTAGACCAGCCTGGCCTCGAACTCAGAAATCCGCCTGTCTCTGCCTCCTGAGTGCTGGGATTAAAGGCGCGAGCCACCATTGCCCGGAAAGAAAATAGTTCTGAATGATTCACTAAGACAATGCATTAGGAAGTGGCTGAAGTAAGATTTGAATCCAAAGCTAGGCATGGTGGCACAAGCCTGTGATTCCATCACTCAGGAGGCTGAGGCAGGATGATTGTGAGTAAGGTATATGATGAGGCTGTAGCTCAATAAGTAAGCTAGCTAGATAGCTAGATAGCTAGATAGACAGACAGACAGATAGATAGACAGATAGACAGACAGGAATCCAATTCCTTATGATCCTTGAACATAACATTCTTTAAGCCCTTAGTACTGAAGATGGGTGAGTCTGGGCAGTGGAAATAAACACAGGCATGACCTATGTCTTAGCCATTTATCTGTAGTGTCTACAAGGTATTTGCATGTATAGGGCTTTGTGTATATGGTCTCACATGAACTCTTTGCCTGCATTCACACACCTGTCCCTGTGGGTTTGTGAGTCCTCTGGGCCTGAGCGCCCACGCTGTCTCCACTAGAGACAATGATGGTTGAGTTTGGCTCTCAGGTGTTCTTAGAGGTCAGCCCTTAGTCTACCTCAAAGGACCCTTGCCAGGGTCCCTGGCCCCAACAGTTCTGCTCATAATTCTACTCCCTTGTTTAAAAGGGCCAGTGGGTTTAATGATTAGTTACCGCCTTGTCGATATCCTCACCCAGAGAGAGGATGGATGGTGAGCCCTGCCCCCGCCCCTGCACACACACATATACTGCAGCAGATTGCAGATGAGGGAAGGGCCCTGCCACCAAGAGGACTGGGATGTGGGATACTCCAGGGGAGGCTCTTCAGGAATGATACAAGGGCCCCTTCAGTTGCTTTTACAAAGGCACTGGCTGTGGGCAGAATTAACTCCCTTCAGCTGCTCCTCCCCAAGTCCCTCAGGTCCTGGGAGGCTATGTTGGGGTTCATGAGGGAAGACCCTCATGAGGTAGAGCATGCCTGTATGCCTTGTCATTGCCAAATGTTTAGAAGTGTGTAAATGTCTGTGTGAGTGTGTGTGTATGTGTGTGCATGCACAAGTTTCCAACTTTGTGCTTTGATGACCAGAAAGCTATATTTTGGACCATATTGATGATGATTCAAGTATCCAAGTCCATGTGGTCCCTTAAGTACCTCCAGGTTCAGATGTGGCTATCTATGTATGTCCACACCCACATGCACGTCGGGCTGGGGCATATGGAGGTATGCATCTGTAGAGGTGTGAGTGTATACGGTGGTGGTGGGAGGAATATGGCTTGTGTCTGTCCTGCAGTCTTAGGCATTTATCTGTGGTGTCTACCAGGTACATGCACTTGTCGGTCTTTGTGTATGTAGCCTCATGTGGACACCGTGCCTGAATTTAAATAGCCGTTCTGTGGATCTTTGAGTCCCCCAGTCCTGAGCTCCCCACACTGTCTCTACTGGAGACAATGGTGGATGAGTTTGGCTCTCAGGTATGCTTAGAGGTCAGCCCTTAGCCTACCTCAAAGGACGCTTGCCAGGGTCCCTGCTCTGTGTGGATATTTTTTTTTTTTTTTTTTTTTTTTTTTGCCCTTGTCCTTCACAGTGTCCCAGCGTCTGTGTCCTCATCCTTCTCTGAGTACTTACTCTGGTAAGTTTAGCCATGCACCTTCCTGCAGGGCTGCTGAAGGAAGAAGCTCCCAAGTTCCTCTTCTCCATTCTCAAAGTAGAACCTGATGCCACAGATGCCAGGAAATGGAGCTCTGAACCCACCTCCAATGTTCCATTGACATTCCTGCTGTGCTCCTGCGTTCTCGCAGCCTTGAACTTGGGTCTCCTCATCCACACCACCCTCAGGTGTCCCCACTGTCCTCCCTCGGAAGCCTCAGAACTCACTCTGCCACCCAACCTTTGCCATATCTCCTGGGTCCTCTGGGAACCAAGTGACTGCCTTCATCTCATGACTGTCCCTATGGCATTAATATCTTTTGGGACAATTCCAAAACACTCCCATGCTTCATAGCTTCTGATCCCCAACCACCTCACCCTTAGAGGCTCTCTTCAGTCATATTTACTAACAATCTGGCTCTACTGGACCTAACACTGAAGGAGATGGACAGAAACAGTGAGCTGTACAGTGAACTGGTGTTCTTATGTCAGGACTCAGGGGCTGGGGAGGAAAAGCTAGGGTCTTCAGCAGCTCAGAGCATGGGCAGCCAGGAGAGGAACTGAGCCTAGCAGAAAAGAAATGCTAAGAGTCCGGTCCATCCTCCAGCAATCCCTGCCCCTGCCACACATACGCACACTTCCTCTCTCTCTCTCTCTCTCTCTCTCTCTCTCTCTCTCTCTCTCTCATACACACACACACACACACACACACACACACTCACCCTGTTGGAAGGTGACATTTGCTATTAACCTTATATTGGGCCATTTTGTAAATCAATGTCACTTACATTTAATAACAAGTGTAATCAAAGGAATTATGCAAATTTAATTTGATGCTTCTTGAATTATGCAAATCTGCGGTGCACATAATGTTCTCTGACATGTGCCCGTTGGAGAGAGGGAGAGCAAGGGAGAAAGTGGGGAGGGGACAGAGAAGAGAGGCTAAACCTGGGAGAATGGAATATCTGGGACTTGGCACTGGGGGGAGAGGGAGCAGCAGGTCAGCTGTGGCCCAGGGGCTCTCTACCACCGTGAACAGGAGATGGGTGATACCTCTACCTTCTCTGTCCCTCCCCCCTTTTAGGCTCTCACCCTTCCCCTCTCCAGATCAAGCATGACCTTGCTGGTTGCCTATATTCAATGTCTCCTGTCAAATGGCAATAGCCCCGAATAACTAACTACTCGTGAAAACAAGACTCAGGACAGAGCATGGTCCTGAGAGTTCGGTCTCCTGGTCCTCTGCCTTATAACAGGAGACCTGCTGTAGCTCTAGAGAGCATGGTAGTCTTTTCTTGCTTTCGATGGTCTTAAGGTCTTAGCAGAAGAATCGTACCACATGACGAGAGAATCCTACCCACTTACCTTTAGGCACATGATGCCAAGCCTAACAGGGAGATGATTCCCACTGAGTCACACATTTTCACCTGAGATGACAAGTCACAGTAAGTCTGATCATCTCTTTTCTAAAAAGGGCTTTGCTACAATGACATAAACATATACAATGAGTCAGTCTAATCTGAGCCCTCATAGAGACACATATAAAACTCGTGCATAGGTAACCGTGGCATAATTACCAGTGTGAAGCATGGAAGCTAGCCCTCAGCACAAGCATCCCACATGTAAATATTCAAAATGTCACTTATCTACCCTCACTTTGATGTCTAGCATGGGGCAAGTGTGACACTTGGACACATCTGAATCTGCAGGACAGAGACAATGAGGCAGATCAATCTCAACACATGCTGACGCCTGTAACTAAACTCTCCCTAATTCTGTATCTTAGGGTTTCAATTGCTGCAATGAAACACCATGACCAAGAGCAAGTTGGGGAGGAAAGAGTTTATTTGGTTTATGTTTCCATATTGTAGCTCATCACTGAAGAAACAGGGGACAGGAAAACAAGGCAGGAACCTGGAGGCAGGAGCTAGTGCAGAGGCCATGGAGGGGTGCAGCTTACTGTTTGCTCTTCATGGCTTGCTCAGCCTGCTTTCTTATAAAACCCAGGACCACCAGCCCAGGGATGGTATCATCCAAAATGGGTGGGACCCTCAAATATCAATCGATAACAAAGAATATGCTCCCCAGGCTTGCGTATGGACCAATTTTATTGAGACATTTTCTCAATTAAAGCTCCCTCCTCTCCAAAGACTCAAGCTTGTGTCAAGTTGATATAAAACTAGCCAGCACACCTTGACATGTGAGGTTAGAAGGTTCAGCCCTGAGCTGGACATAGCCTCTTAGTTCTCAAAGCCCGCTCAGTAGTTTGGGAAGTTCCTGACTGGGACAGGTGTCCCCTCTTTCCTGGAAAGGGCTTTATTTGCACTGTATTGGGTTCTATCTCCAGTATAGCTTACAAAGATCATGATGCAATGACCAGAGGAAATTTCTGCCCTGTGCAGATATGGGGTAGATGATAGCTGTGAAACTGTCCCTAAGCTCTGGATGCTCATTAGCCACGGTGGGATGTCTCAGAAAGCTTCCTCAAGGCTCCAAATGTTGTTCAGCTCCTCAGATAATCTCACTTCTTCCCTAATCCCCATCTACCACTACCGATGTCACAGACTTGCCTAAGGGATCAGTATGAACAGGTAGGTGTTCCCTAAGCATCAGACATCAACATCATGGCTTCCTTTCCTGAGAAAGTTCTGTCTTGTATGCTATGAATATACGCCTTTCCCTGCCCTCCCTTATTCTTGGGGGTGAGGGGTGTCTGATTCTACTAGTCTTCACCCTGTCACAGTGTGGATACAGTTGGTAGGTAGGTGGAGGATTGTAGTCTGGACATAGCTGCTGATAAAGACATGGCAGTGGATCTGAACTGGTGTGTAGATCTTATGATGTATTCGTTATAAGTGGCAGTATGTCTCAGAGTTTATCCTTGTCACTGGGTATCCTTTGTATGTCCACGTTTGGAGTATGTTTGTGTTTGCTGGTTCAGTTTATAATTTCTGTTTTAATGTAGAGTATTTTGTTTTGACAATGTCACACGTGTGTCCTATTCTGTGTCTCGCCTTCTCTATGTGTCAGCATGTCCATGTTGTCACAAGACACACCCCTCTGTTTAACTTCACATACAGGCAACTCCATGAGTACTTTGTATGTTACAGTGTGTGCATCATCACTTTGGAAGCTTGGCAACATGTTCTCTCTGTGTTGCTGTAGTTGAGTCAGAACACTAGAATTAGCATGACATCTCAACTGACATCATATGTGCTTAAATCCATGCCACCATGTGGGAATGACCCAACCGTGTGTTCTTGTAAACCATGTGTTTAAGAGGGCAGGTTGTGAGTTGTTGTTCTGTTTGAACTGGCCCCATGCCTACACCCTGTGTTTTGCTTTGTTTTTACAATGTAAGGCTGTGTACATCTCCAGGGTTGGGTTCTCGAGGTTATCAGGTACAGAATCAGTTTTGACACAATTACATGCAATGCATAACCTTTTTGAATTGTCCCCAAATTATGATGGTATTATCTAGTTTGAATGGTCACAATGTGTCTCTGTGTGTGACTCTAATTTTGAATTGTTATAGATTATCGCTGTGTGACAATATATTTGCATCTTAACAACATGGCGTGTCTCTCTGAGTTGGCACAGTGTATACGCCATCGCATTTGAGTTATCAGATGTTTATGCTGATACATTGTGTGACTGTGTGAATCGTGTTTCAATTGTAACACTGCATGCCTGTCTATTATCACATGAGTTATGTGTCTGCATTTGCTCTCCAGCATTATAATGTGTGTCTATGAGTATCATGCTTAAGTTGTCATAGTATGTATCACCATGTTGAGAGCATCACAAATTTCCTGGCAATTGTTGAATGCTCCTAATGTGTGGTAGCATGTTTGAATGGTCAAAACGGATGTGTGTGTTGCCAGGTAGAAGCATCCAAGTTTCACCCCATGAGTCTGCATCTGTGTTTCATCCTGTGTCTATGTGTATGGGAAGAGGTTTGAGGAGTCATTGTGTTTGAGGCATCTCTGAAAGTCAATGGCATAACCTATTTCTCAGCATGGTTTCCAAAAGAACAGGCAAAAAATAAGGGGAGAAGGGAAAAGCTGGAGGGGGAGGAGCCTGAGCCACAATGGAGACAAAGTAGAGTGGGGTCTGCTGGGGGTTAGGGACAGAGTGAGATCTAATTGGCCCATGGTGAATTATTCACATGTATAATCCTCACAGAATTTCAGCTCGGGCAGTGCCAGTAAATGCAGTGCATGTTTAAAAGTCATTTCCATAAGTAAGTGCAATTTCTCTACTGTTTGCCCCTGTTTAATGAAGTGAAATCTTGTTTGCATTCCTCCCAATTTCCCAACGAAAGGCGTCCAACCGTTCGCACCAAAATTACGCCGCCCAAATTAAAACTAGGGCTCCAAGGGGGTGAGGGGACGGAGGCATTGGGCCCTTCTGGGGGGGTCTACAAAGAGGTGGGGGTAGGAAGGAGCCAAGCGTGAGTTTTTAGCTCATTACTTGCCTATAGCACTTGCCGTTTTAAGGGCTCCACCATGTCCCCCACCCCACCTACCCTGTCACGTCTGTGCCCACCTTTTCTACTCCCGCCTTTAATAGAACTACTTGGGGGCACAAGAGCAGGGTGTGATATATGTATATGTAACTAAACGTCTATGTGTATTGATGTACATGTGTGTCCTTGTGAAACTGACAATCACACACTATGACAACCGGATCAATAACTCCCATAGACATGCATTACAATAGCAAACACAAATAGCTACATGTGTGCACTTAGGGAAGAACCCCTGCCTATATAAGCCTGTGGATTTATGTGTAAGCCTAGCTTTATGTATTTCGGCTGCCCAGTGTTCTATTGCTGTGACCTCCTCGTTCTTGCTGAGGAATGTTTGGTACCATCTCATGCCTCCTACAGCGAGGATGCATGAGGACTAAAGGGGTCAGTATCCACCCATGACACTCCATCCTCAATAGCAGGATACTGACCTTGCTCCTTGAATACAGTTGAGAAAATTTGATCTTGAATAGCTGATAGGTGAATGCTCAAGGCTCAAGGCTCCGCCTCCTCAAAGCCCCACCCCCTCCTAGGCAAAGTGACCACTGTTTGCTTTAGCATGGAAAGCCACTGAAGAAACCCAAACATCATTGAAGGTTACTCTTAATTGCATCAGACAGAGTGATGGCAACAGGTGAGGTGGGGTTGAGAAGAAGCCAGAGAAAATGATAGGCCCACCTATCAAGGACTGGCGTCCCCAGGGAGAGCTCTTTGACTTTGGAATTCTGAAGGCTATGGGTGGAATGGGCTCCCTGGGTGTGGTTGTGCAGCTCCAGACTTTAGAGAGATGGCCACTTTTTGCCAGCCAGCCACTCACCCTGGATAACAACAATCGAGTAAATCACACAGTTACCACCCACACATCCTCCCCAACAGATAAGCTTCATCCCTCCTCAATACCATCGGTCAGAAGCTCAGAGGTTCCAGGTCTAGGAGGTCCAGAGAGGAAGGGGTTCAGGGTGAACGCTCAAGAGAAAGGAACTCAATAGATAGACACATTGGAAGCTCTCCCTGGAGAGCACTTCTCCAGCACACACACTATGGGGTAGGATGCTCAACAAGAAGCTTCACCTGCCCAGGACCCTCCTACCTTATCTTTTCCCACGTGTAACCACAACTCCGATTTCTGCCTCTACGACTCAGAACTACCCAGCTGCCAAGATGTCCACAGTCCTGCTGCGCCCCGCCCAGTTCTTCACTGGAGGTCTCTTCAAGCTATTCAGTTCCTGATGCTTTCTACACACCCCCTCAGTGCATGTAAGCACATAGGGAAACCAAACATTTCTCCATCACCCCCCCCCCATGGTCCAATACTCTCACTTCTGCCTAAGAGACCAACATTAGCCTCACCCTGGCTCTGCTTGTTTGGGTTCTAAGATCCAGCAAGGCCAGATGTGATGCTATTTCCTATAGGACTTTCATGCTAGCCCCATCAAAGGAGTAATTCTTGGAGCAGGTTCTTGATCCAACCTCTTGGGTTCAGTCAGGTCTTTAGGCCTTAAAAATCCGGGGGGTAGGGGAGGTTGTATTAGGGCAGGTCTGGGGGTGTAAGTCAAGGAGGTGAGCCCAGGCCAGCAGAATTGACCCCTTGCTCCCCATGAGCCCTTCATTTTAAAGGCAAGGTCTCCTGGATCCTAGTCTGCCTGACAGGTCTCCAACTTAATTAGTGGCTTTGGATTTCTGATCCTCCTGCCTCTACGCACTGAGTGCTGGGATTAGAGGCATCCCATAATCCTGGTTTGTGTGGTACTTGAGGTCCAATCCAGGGCTTGGCACCTGCTAGGCAAGTAATTATCTATCTATCAACTGAACTACATCCCTCGCTTCCCTCTTTCTTTTCTTTATATGGTTTCTGCAAAGATAGAACTATGCACCCCTGGCTCTTGGTAAGTGAGCTTTGGGACCCCCTTCTAGCTGGAGGGGGGCTATTATGGTATGAGGGAGACTCCTGGTGGAATGAAATCTCCTCTGTGATGTGCTTCAGATCCCCACCTTGCCCTGGAGACTCCCTCCAGTGTTCCCTAGTCTATTTTCATTCACAGGGTCTCTCCCTGTTAGTAAGGGTGACTGTAGCTAATGTCCTGACAACCCTGCCTCTCTCTTGGGCCTGCCTTCCTTATGAGTACCCCAGGATTACCAGGGTACCTCAAGCCCCTCTCCACTTTAGGACACTCTTACAATTTCCTGGGATAGCCACCCCATGCCTTCTTTCTTGGATTTAGCTCTCCAGTCAAGTCCCATAACCAAACCTTCAAGAAACCTTGTCACTCAATGCTTTCACTAAATCTCCCTTTCCGTTGACCTTATTCCCATTGCCAGCACACCAAAATCCAGGTTCCTTCCATTGCCAGGCACTCCACCATAGGCCCAGGACCCTCAGCCAGTCCAAGGCCTGGCGCAGTCCAATCCCCTAAAGGGGTTCTCTGGATTTCTACAGGCACACCCAAGCTCACTACTTTGTCAAGCCAAGCCCTACAACCCTGCTTGGGTAGGAAAAGGGGACAGTCGAGACAGGAAGGAGGCGTGGACTTCAGTCGGGAAGGTCTCACTAAGACCCTTCCCCCTCGCCTTAGCAAGTCTGGGAAGTCGGTCCTAGCCCGGTCTTCGCTCCCCCGCCCTCATCTCTCCGCGCTTTCATCAGAATTCAATTTCCGCCCGTAAGTGACTCCTCGGGCCCCTGATCCTTCTCTTGATGAATGAGCCGCCCGGCCAGGCCCCGTCCGTCACCGTCACCCTCTCCTCGGCCCAGGCCGCGGCGCCCCC
>JADRCH010000248.1:1126943-1160197 GCA_019843965.1 Rhynchomys soricoides | reverse complement strand
TCTCTCTCTCTCTCTCTCTCTCTCTCTCTCTCTCTCTCTCTCTCCCTTCCACCCCACCCCTCCCTCCTTCCTTCTCTCCTCTCTCTAACACCTCTATTCATCTCTGGGAGCAACATCATTTATTTTGCACTTCCCAGATAATTTACTTTTTTTCCCTTCTACAGGAATTCTCCATTTCCCTATAAAATGAAAATTCATCTAGAATTACATCTTATGTCATCATTATGTTTATTAAGCGTGGATGATGTATATGAACAGGACGGGCTTGCTGCTGAGTGCTTAATGGTGCATAAGATTAAGCCGAGGCTCTCAGCTGCGCAGCGACTCCCCTCCGGTTCCCATGTTGTCGAGGCATGCTGGGAGTACAAGTTCCGAGCGCACGGCCAGGTGAACGCGCCGCCGCTGTCGCCTGCTCCCACCCTCCCCCCAACACCCCCTCCCTGGGGTCTCGCCAGGCCCACTGTGGCAGGGCTGGGGACACCAGTTCGGCCTGCATCTCCCAGAGACCCAACTCAGCAGCCTGGCCCTTGGAGCCACCAGCACCCCCACCCCATCCCCAGGCTGGGGACCCTGTCAGTCTCCGGGTTCTTCCCTCTGAACCCTGTGGGCCGCGAGCGCCCCCTCTCTCCCGGTCATTTGTTCGTGGGTCGCTGTGTTTGGCTATGTTTCTTGGGGGGGTGTCTTATTTTGCTATCATTGGATTTCTGTCTCTCCCCCCCCCCCCTTTACTTCCCCCCTCTTTCCTAGGCTGCATCCGTCGGTCTGTCCGCCTCTTTCGGTATCCTTCTCTCCCCCTCTCCCCTCTCCCCTCTCCTGGCGCTGGCGGCCACCGCACTGCAGCGTGGCACCAGCAGTCTATGACAAAAACATTATCCTTCTGCTGCTAAACAATCCAATAAACCTCTCCACAGGGAGAAAGTTAACCTCTTGTCTCTTCGGCTGATGCCTTCCCGCCCACGTGACTGCTGCCACAGTAAATTCAAATCATTAGTCTCCTCACCCCATCAAAAAACTTCTATTAGTAATGGAGACCTCGCCGGAGACCTTCCGCGGAGAGCGCTGCCTTCCCAATTCCCAGTGGAAAAATTCTGCGCGAAAAACTAATTCTACTTTTAATAATCTGTCATCAGGACCAGAGGCAGTCATAAATTATATGGGAGCGCGTGCGAGAGCGCGCCACAAGAGGGAAATCAGGGCGAAAAATCAAAGCCCAAGTTTGACAAACTTTCCTGAAGATAAATAATAACTTACAAACAGGATTAGTTGTAAAGTCACGCTCCGGCGCGCAGCCACCGCGGCAATCATGTCTGCCGAGGGCCGCCACCACCGAGGCACCTGTCACCCGCCGCCACCGCCTCCGAGCCTTCCTCCTCGTCCTCCTCTTCTTCCTCCTCCTACCCTCCTCCTCTTCCTCGTCATCCAGCCTTTCTCCTTCACCCCTCCTCGACTCCTCTTCCCCTCTGCTTCCTGCTATCTGTCCCCACACGGCCTCTGTCCTTCCTCTCCCTCCTCCTCCTCCTCTTCCTCCTCCTCATCACCCGCAGGTCCTCTCGGCCTGCAGTGCCAACAAGGTTCATCTGTCTGCAGGGCCGCGAAGCCTGACTCCTTCCCCACCCCCCCCAGGGTCCCCAGCTGCCAGGACCAAGGTCAGTGGAGGGTGAGCGGATTCGCAAGATCCCAGTTCCCCAGGGCTATAACCCCGAGCGGAGGCTCAGTGTGTAAAGGACAATGTGGGTACAACTAGAGGACCCTGTTCCTGCGACCCTCCCTTCTCTGATCGCCCATCCCAAATCTTTTTGTACCCTGCCCCCACCCACCCAAATGTCAGGAGACCAGCTGGCCGCGCGTGGTGGGGGCGTAGCGTGACCCCTAAGTTTATTTGTCTGTGTTAGTGTAGGGTGGCGGCCCGTGGGCTGCGTCTGCCTGAGGGCCCGCCCCCCCCAGCTCGACCCTCCCTCCCCACCCCTCCCGCGCCCCGCACAATCTCGGCGCTGACAGCCGAGTGGGTGATAAATGCCGGCGACGCGGGGAAGGAATTGCGCAAAATAAAGAAGCATGTTCCAACAAGTCCTGTCAGGATTGTATTGATTTAATCATCTGCAGAAATACACATTCTGGATTACTGTAGCGTGCCCGGGCCGGGGGAAGGGGCGGGCCGGCCTGCCGGGACCGCGCAGGGCGGGGCGGAGAGAGATGAAGGGGCGGGCGGAGCCGCTGGTCACGCCCCCGAGGCCACGCCCCTCGGTGGTCTTTGACTTAGCCAGAAGGTTCTTACCTGAGAGGTTTCGGGAGATGCGAGTTTGAGTAGCTACTTCGAGACATCAACTCCTAAACCTGGCTTGCCCGGTGGGTCTGAGGTCCTCTGCCCCTCGGGACCTCAGTCTAGACTCTAGACACTCTAGACTGTCGAGCGTCCAGAAATCCCAAAAACTGAGGAGGGCCCAGGAAGCGGAGTTGGGGAAAGCAAGGGGAGGGAGGGTGGCGAGAAGATGAAGAACAAAGAGTAAATAAAGGCTATCCAGGAGGCCTCTCGCACCTTGAAAGGGTTTCTTCGTAGACCTCTGCAGCCAGGCACCCTTGCAGAGCTGGCCTGTACTATATAGTTGCCGCAGAGGTGGGGAGAGTGGTTGAGAGCCTCTTCACTCAGAGCTGGGCAGCCCAGTTTGGCCTACATTTAGCAGATTACCCCCCACCCCCCAAGGTTTAAGCAGACCAGCAAACAGTTTTTGGCTCTTGTTTGTAGTCCAGGTTTAAGCTACTCAGGATGAGGAACTGGGACAAGATGAATTATTTTGGTTGACATCCTGGTCCTTTGGAAAAACACACTTATAGAGTGGGGTTGGGGGAAGGAGGTCGGTAGCCAGCCTCAAACCCAAATGGAAATGGAGGAGAAAAGAAATCCATTAACCCATTTCATAATTGATTTGACAGTTAAACTCACTGGCTTCTTCCAAGTATTCCTATCCGCTATTATACAGATGTGAATGAAAATCGAGGCTCAGGGAGTTTAAGTTTGGTTCAACACTATCCTTTTGGTAGATTTGGGAGCCTACCTTCCAGACCAAGCCTGTCATCCTTCAGACATCTCCAAGGTAAGAGGCCTTGGAGACAGTTACCATGGGTTCTAAAACTGGACATGGTGATGGAGAGACAGGAGTGAGGGACCTTGGGAACCAAGCCTACTCATGTAAACCTTACCCAGTGCCAAGAGTAGTTTTGTAGGCTAATGCTTTACACCACCACCACCACCACCACCCCACCCCACCCCCACCCCCGCCCCATAGAGGTTGGAGGCCTATAGATGGGCTCTCTCTCTCTCTCTCTCTCTCTCCCTCCCTCTCTCTCTCTCTCTCTCTCTCTCTCTCTCTCTCTCTCTCTCTCTGTGTGTGTGTGTGTGTGTAACCATGCAAAAAGTAAAAAATAATCATAATAATTTCTGCAGATACCAGCTGCAAGTTATTCTGGGGGAAGAGTCAAGAAAAGGGGAATCATGAGAAAGCAGCTGGAGCTTTAACATCAAATCAAAAAGTGTGCTGAGCTGGGAACGCAAAGGCGGGTGGGTCTCTGTGAGTTCAAGGCCAGCTTGCTCTACATAGCCAGGTGCAGGGCAGCCTGGATCTCATAGTGAGGAAACTCTGTCTCAAAACACACATGAACACAAAAGTCACTGAGGTCATGTAGGGTAAAATCCTTCATGATAGGAGACAGAAAGGGACTTGATCAATGACATCTGCATGGAAGGAGGAGGAGGAGTCGTTGAGCACAGATATGACAGATCATGAAACACAGATGGACTGTCTTCAGTCTCGATGGACCACAAGCCTTACTAGAGTAGATAGGAATAACTGCTCAAGCCTGGGAATGGGAACTAAGACACAGTTTGTTTCTTTGCATTGAAAGGATAGGCTGGGAAACTGGGTAAGAGAAGAGGGGATGAAGGAGGTAGGGAAGACTTTCCTTAGAGAGAGATTAAACTACACCTGTCTCCCTGAGTTGGGGGAAGGGTGCTAACCTGCATCTATTCTGTGTCACAGCCCAGAAGGGACAAGGAACAAATTTACTCTACAAATATTTTGAGAGATCTCACACTGTGCAAGCCACTATCCTGAGAACTTACAAACGCAATCTTCATAACAAGGTTATGGTACATAACAGCACACTTTACGGCACAGAACAGGAAACTGAGGCAGAAGGGCTTTGAGTTCCTTGGGTTACCCAGTTAACAGTAACCCCGCATCTCAGAACCCTCTGTACTAGCGTAGGAGGTCAAGATACAGGGACCTCACTCCAATCCCATCATGGTCATTTTTATGACCTTGGTTCAGGTCCTCAGTTTGCACATCAGTAAAGTGGGAGAATAGGGCCAATGCTTACCAATAGCCTTTTTCAGACCAAAAGATCCAAAGACGTAAACTAAGCCCCAGCTATACCCCCCCCCCCGCCAGCTTCCTTGTCCTAACCGCCTGGCAGCCCACCAGCCCTAGCCCCACGCGCGATTCCAGCTCTATGCCCCGCCCTCTCCCCGCGAGCCCGCGAGTGACTTTAGCGCGCGCGCGCGCAGCTCGGCCCGGAAGGTCACCTCCTTCATCACGGATTCTATTTGCATCCGGAATCGCATGTACATGAAAAATGTGTCCGCGTGCGGCCCCGACTGCAGACGCAGATGAAATTCTGTGCCGAGCCTGATGCGCGGTAACCTTTGCAGATGGCGCCGCTATTGCTGAGAAATGGATTGCTTAATAAAGCGTATCATCCGGCATATTTGCTGCTTGGCTAGCCAAATAGAAGTTGTTTTTTGCACAAATTTCCTTGTCAAATTTGTCAATGTTCATGTCATTTTTGCTTTAGGTCACAGAGCAAGGTGCAAATTCCTGGCATCTTTACTAGTTGCAGCCAATTTCGGCGATTTCGGCGGTGACGGGGATTCTCCGAGGAGTCGCGAGCCCACGTGCGGCCGCCTGTGTAGCCCAGAGAGCTCAGCCCCCAACACCTCCTCCCGGAAGCCTGCTGGGTCCTTCCTAATCTGGAAGAAAAGACTCAGGGTCTGGGAGGAGGGCGTTTTTTTTCTTAGCCTAGAGACCATAGCTACCCAACCCCAACCCCAGAGGGTAGCTATTCAGTTGGGAGATAGACACAAGGGCTTGGGTTCCTCAGTGCCAACTCCTTTACCCAAACGTGGGAGTTCTTCCTTCTGTTCTTCCCAAAACTATACAGAAGAACCCCAACAGGTGGGAAAGGGGCATGATTATCATTTCACAAGAAACTTTGTCATCCAAAGTCCCCTCACTGCAAGCCCACCCGATCCCCAAACCAGGCTAATGAGCCACCTCACAAGGGCTTGCCTGTGTCTTCTTACCCTTCATACTGACATCAAGGTCCCTCCACTTCCTGTGTGAATGGAAAGCACACAGGTATCTGTGGCACAGATGGGAAAGACCAACTACACCTTCCTGAGAAGGGGAAGGGGTGATTTCAGGCCAGGCTCAAAGAGAGTCCCAGACAAGCATGGTGGCACTCACCTGTAATCCCCAGACTGTCTGTCTGGAGGCTGAGGCAGAAAGATGGCTGTGAGACCAGCCTTGGTTACAGAGTAAGACCTTGCCTCACAAACAAACAAACAAAACTGGTTCAACCTAGTCCGGAAAATTGTTATCCTGAAGGTGAGCAGTCCAGAACTTGGTGAATGTGGAGAATCAACGCTTTCCCACTCAGCTAATACCAGTGAAGAACACCAGGGTGTGCCAGGCTCTGGACTGTTTGTTACAAGGGTCATCTCAACATCAACTTACATAGCCCCAGGAACCATTTAGCATTCTCATTTTGCAGCGCAGGACCATTTCTAGAAGATAGACCTAACTGGGGGAGGGGGTGGCTCATGTTGGCAGACTGGTGAAGGGAGGTACAAAGAGGGAGCATGGAAAGGGGCAGAGAAAGAACAGCAGGGAACCAGGTAGAGAAGGGTCACTGGAAGCTTGTCCTGAAGACAAAGGATAGGGAAAGGGGAGCAGGATGGTCAGGGGTCTTATGGGAATTGTGGTTGAGGACAGGCAGGACATCTGGGGACTTTAATGGAATAGAAGAATGGAGACAGGTATGTGGTGGATAAGCATCTTAGTGAGACATAACAGGACAGCTGTGGGAACCTTTGGAGGACGTGAGGAGGCAGCCAGAACATGCAGAAGAGGGGTCAAGGCTAGCCTGTGAGGTGTGGATGCACCTGTGGGTATTTGAAGTTGAGAGTCAAGTACATATCGACATAACGCTGGTGAGAAGCGACTCGGGGTTCCAAGACACTGGGAGAGTCTCTATTGACTTGTGTTCCCAGGTCCAAACCCAGTTCCAAGACACTAGGGGAGTCCGGATTGACTTGTGTTCCCAGGTCCAAACCCAGAGCCTGACATATGAGAGGAGCTTAGGAAACATTAGTGCAGTCACTAAACGGACAAAGAGGTTGGTCGGATACAGGTACCTATACCTTGATGGAGGGATGGGCAGATTTAACATGAAATCCTAGGGAGGTCTAGTCTTTCTGCACACTGGGGCAGTCTGGGAAATGGTCAGCTCTGTATCCCAGCCCGGGATGGGATCCCAGTAAATTGGGGGCAGTAAGACATTGGATGATGGAGGGTAGGGTAGAGTGTGTGGGGAGGACTGCCGTCAGATTATTAATGGCCATGCGTTGACTCAATTAAATCCAGCCTGCTTTTGTTGGCAGGCCTCCGCAATTATGCATCTCATTACGGGCGGCCGCCCAAATGCATCCTGGGAGGAGACCAGAACTCCAAATTAACTTTTCTTGGCGCTGCAGGGGCTGGTTGGCCCTCACTGCCTGCAAGGCAGCCAATCAATGTAGGCTCCAAGGGGCGGGGTCAAAAGAAGGGCACAGGTTGGGGGAAGGTAGGTCGCCAGGTCTGGGGTGGGTGTAAGCAAGGTTAGAGTCTCTCATGCCCATCCAGAATCCCGTTCCCATCAAGAGCCTACCGGGGCTTAGCCTCAGTTTGAGCCTGTCTTTACTCCCTCTGTTGGTGATACACCCGGACTATAGGACCCCAGTGCCCTTGGCTTCGCCTACTTCTCATTCCTTGGCCTAGACTTAATCAACACCACAGGTATTGCATCATCCCCCAGCCCAAAGAGCCCTGCAAGTAGGGATGACAGAACGGATAGGGCATTCTTCTGGATCTAGGAGATCCAGAGGAATCTGGAGGTTGACTATCCTGGCTTTTGCCCTTCTGGATGTCACCTGTATAGTAGGGTGTATATGTTTGTGTGGGTGTCATGTGAGAGAACTTGCTCCTATCCTGCCTCTGCAGTTACACCACCAGTATAAAGCGCTTCATTAACCTGTCAATCAAAGCCTGATTCTCTCTAGCTCTCCCACTCCGGGCTGGAACAGCCCCTGCCCTGCAAGCTCCTGCACACTGTGCCATTCGGTGCCACTTGGGGCCTCTCCCTGTGCAAACATGGCTGCTGTTACCTCGATACAACCCCCCCTAAACATGTCTGCCTTACCCAGAAGATTCCAGGGCCAGGTTGCTGAGGTGTAGTGTGTATATAGTACAATGCTATCTTAGTGTGTGTGCAGCTGTTGTGCAGGCCGTGCGTCTGGAATGGCTTCTGAAAAAGTATATTGGACTAGGTGTAAGAAGATATGCTTGAAGCTGTGTGATCTTAGACTTGTTACCGCCCTTTCCGGGCCATCAGCTGATGTGGTTTGCTCTAAATGAGCTCTGATGTCCTTTTAGCCTTCAGTTCCCATGAGTGTAGTTGATTCCCGACCTACAGAGTTTTACATGTGTGTTTAGAAGTCCTATGTCCTCTCTCATCTGTTTTCCCTCCCACAGACCCTAGCTACATGAGCAGAAGGCTGACTACAGCAGCAGCCCTAAAGGCCAGAGACTGCTCCTCAACTAGAGTCTGAGGTTCCAAACACCATCAACCACTGGTGTCCACTCTGGGAAGAGACACATGGTTCACATTTACACTAGTGCTATAACCAAAGCCCACTGGTCTACACATACACACCGTAAAGTATGTACCTACACAGAGATAGAGAAGAAAAGGTACCTACGGTCCCAGGCAATTCCCACCCTGGCAAACATTGTCCGAAATGCTTAGGGTCCCCTGGAAATTGCAAACTTCCTTGTTGTGAGGCCTGGCATGCTGCCACCTGCCAGGCCCACACAGAGAAGAGGGTGTCTTGCACAACAGGGGAGGGCGCCGTTCACCCCACGTGTGGTTTCTTTATTGTGTGTTAATGAAACCCTGTTTCTTCTGGGTGTTTAATTCTTTCCATCTATTATGTTTAGACAACTCATTAACAATCATTCGTTATAATTAGACTTCAGTTTTAGGCTCCCTTCTCCAGGGAAGCAATGCAAAGCTTTTCCACATCTTTGCATCATAAACAGCTTCCGGGACTCTGGTTGCCACCCCTGTCCTGTCCACTCTGGCCACGATCCTTCTTTTACTTTCCTTCCTTCCTTCCTTCCTTCCTTCCTTCCTTCCTTCTTTCCTTCCTTCCTTCCATTCTTCCATTTCCTTTGCCCAGCCCCTGCTCGAAATGTACATGGAGAAAAGAAAGCTAATGTGTGCACACAAAGCCCACAAACCCTCCTGCTCCCAAAGTCCTCCTGGCCTGGCATGGCCCTCGATGGACTCTAGTGAAAGCATTAGTCAGCTTAGACTAGAGATAGTCATCCCACAGACCAGCAGAGTGGAGCACCACACTGTTGGGACTCCTAGTTCCCATAAGCTCTCTGGCTAAAGGCTCTGGGTGCTTCCAGATCGACTCACACATACATAACTATGTTCGTTCATACTCACACCTGGCTGCTGTGTAGTCTGTCTACCTGACACGTACAGCCACTCGCATGGCAGGGGAGGTTCTTGTGATGGTTTTTCCCTCCATGCTAAACTGGCTCTTACTCCCCTAGATTTCTTTAAGCTTTAGGGGTCCCTTGTCTAACCCCTTTGGCCTTACAATATCATAGGCGCTCACTTCCATGAACGAATGTTTGCTGAGAAAGTCTTGAGTTTTGATGAAAGCAACATGGGCATTAGAGTCAGACTCAGTTAAATCCCAGCTCTGTGACTGCCATGTGTGTGGTGCCTGGTTCCCAGTCGCAGTTGGCTCATCTATGAAACACGGATAATAACGTCTGCTTTGGAGGGGCTCTGGGAAGATGACGGGAGACAAGTGAAAATGTAAAAGGCCTGGCATTTTATAGGTGCTTGACCCGTGGTAGCTACAGTAATTAATACTAGTGAATGCTTGTATCAATAATTTATGAGTAACTATAATAACAATTTGAGGGAAAAGCCTCCTGGCAACTTCCCTTCTGCTGGGCAATCTTTTCTACAGCATCCTCCGTGGTGGAGAAGTGGGTGTTGAGAGCTGGGTGCTGTCCAGCATCACTGTTGAGCAGATCTTCAGAGAAAGGTTCCCTTTAGATCCAGTTACAACCTTCCTCTTTATAACTTTTACCACTAAGCCCAGAGCTACCGCAGGAGTCTCTGTATTCCTGCCTCCTGTGTAGCAGTGAACACCGTGATGGGAAACCATTTAAAAGTAGAGAGAAGGCAAGATGGAGAGAAAGCGTCAAGCAAGGTAAGAGGAAGAAGAGAGGGAGGCAGAGAGGATGATGGGAGAGTCGAGGGTGGGGAAGGCTGGACTCTTCAGAAGCTGTGGGAGCCATGGGAGGGGAGACAGAGACTGAGAGGGGCACCAGGGGAGGAAGATTTTCTATCAACAAAACAGCAGGGCAGATTCTGGCTGGTCTCTGCAAACATCTTCATCCGGTGCCTGAGGCCAGCTCTGAGCTCCTTTTAGCTCATTACTGGCAATTAGTGCTCTGGGCCCAGCCTAAGGGAGGGGGGCTCTCTTAGTTCTCACTCCCCTGGACACATACCACACACCATGAATCAAGTTGACAATTTTGCCCAGGCCTGGCCTCCTCGGACTGTTCTGTGTGTGGAACGGAAAGCATGTGTCTGCATAGATATAGAAGTGCATGCGTGCTGCCAGGACAGTCCCAGAGAGAGGAAAGTGTGGGAGCATAAGTGGATGGGGGGGGGGATGATGAAGTGTGTGTGTGTGTGTGTGTGTGTGTGTGTGTGTGTGTGGTATAGGGAGTGTTGTATGTGAGTATTTTGCAGAAGAAAGTGAAAAGTATAAACATGTAAAACCTGTCCAAGGACAGATAATATATGTCTGCATGCTGGGGACAGGCATGAGAGTTGGTGTGGGCTACATGTGGGAGCCTGTGACTTCCCATAGGTTTCCGTGGGTAGATTCTCCCTTCTGGGATGGCTGGTCCTTAGGCCTGGATTTTAAGGGCAGAGGGGAGGAGAAGTAGGTAGATCTCAGCCTTCCTGCCTTATCTCTACCACAGAAGGGTTGTGTAGAAAACTTGGGGCTCTGATATAGGAAGCTAAAGACTCCCCAGGAAGAGAATGACAGAGAAGATGACTGTAATTGTCTCCACACCAAGTCCTTTTCTTTTCAGGTGCCTTATAACCCATCAAGGGCAAGAAAAAATATAATGGCGGCGATGAGACAGTTTAAATGTATCTGTTGAAGCTAGAGAGATGGCTCAATGGTTAAGAGCACTGGGGGCTCTTCCAGATGGCTGGATTCAATTCCCAGCACCCACAACGCGACTTACAACTGTCTGTAACTTCAGTTCCAGGGGATTCAACACCTTCACATGCAGGCAAAACACAAATGCACATAAAATAAAAATAAAATCGTTTTTAAAATAAAAAAATAAAATGTGTCTTTTTGGCTGTGATCATTACAAAAAATGGAAACCAGAATGAGAATAATATCTTATTCAAACCAAAGAACGACATTTTACATGTTTTCCATGCTTTTATTTGTTTGTTTATTGTGAGGCAGGGTCATTCTAGCCCAGGCTAGCCTTGAACTCATGTCAATGCTGACATTACAAATATAGAGCATCTATGAGCCGCCATGCCTCACTTCCCTTCCTGAATCTCATGAGTGCCCCCTACCCCACATCATCTGGGAGAGTTTGAGATGGGACCAGAGAGTCATATAGAAACTCAAGTGAGCAGGGAAGGGAGCAATGGGGAGAGGCTGCTGAGAGAGGAAGAAGGCTGACCAGCTTGGTGCTTTGTAGGAGAGCGGAAGACATGGAGAGAGAAGACTAGGAGTGACCGGAATCTAGAACTGGAATTTCTAGATGACTTTTCAGCATACTGGCCCCGCTGGCCTTCAAACTGTCAGTCTTCTCAGCTTCCCAGACTTCCACTGCCCATCTAGGTCTCCCCTGCACATCATCTCTAACATCTGTCTCTCAGCTCCTCAGCCCTGCACCCCCTTAGCTCACTGCCAAATCCAACGTGTGTCCTCTTTCTCTCCACTCCCGGCCAGGGATTGTGGAATAGGGAGAAATTCAGGGAGTGGAGACTCAGAGTGGGGTGTGAGGCCCAAGCTGGCAACATTTCCAGGAGAGAAAAGGAAGCAGGACCCTCCCAGTCCCCTCCCACCCTCTTACCTCCTCTCACCCCTCCCTCACGGGGCTACAGCGATTCCACTGTCTCAGGGCTTGAGGGTCTCGGGGCCCCTCGCTAATGTAAGGTTATTGTAATTGATATGAAGGTAATTGATAATGTGTTACGGTGAATAATGTCTTCAATTTTCTGCTAAATCCCATTTTTGTAGCCATCTGGGCTCCTCCAACTGCCCCCCTGGGACGCTGGGTAATAGAGAGTAATTATTCTCAAGTCATTTACTTTTTCAAAGTGTTTAGTGCTTATCTGTTTTACAATTAAAATGGAAACGACCCTGATTCACTTCCTTTCTTTTTTATTTAAATAGCACCCACACCCCCACACCCCCAGCACACATTCTCAGTCAGTCACACACAACCACACTGGCACACACAACCCTACACATACACACACACACACACACACACACCGTCTTCTTGGATGTGGCAACATGTCCACATTCAAAGACACAAAAATACATGGATATTTTCTTTGTGGGACACATACACAAACCATTCATGGGCTAGTCTACATTCAGACAGAGACACAGCCTCTGTAGTACAGATGGACAATCTCTTTTGTCATTCTTTTGGTGTTTGCAGGAGCATGAGGGATAGGCATTGTCAGGGTGGAGGACAGGGACCATGGGTCCTCTTGAATGCGGATGTGAGTGTTGAAGGCTTGGATGTGGAGATGCACCCCTAGGTGTGCATGAGTGAGTCTGAAGTGTTCAGGGCGCAGGTTCACGTGGGGATCAAAATATGTGCATTCAAAGAATTTGAGAGCGAATTCATAGCTTCGCTCCTGCGTTCAGGCATGAGTCGCTGACTTGGACAGGTGTGTGTGGAGTAGGTGTCCACTCCCAAGCCTGCCTGACCCCTAGCTCAGTTGGCCCAGGACCCCCTGTCCCCAGGACTCTCTCTTTGACCCCCTGATGACTCTTCTATCAGCCCCTTACTCAGCTCTACCTGACCCCACCTCCAACTCCCCTACGGCTCCATCTCCAGCGTCCTCATCCACACCTCACTAAACCCTGATCCTGGGTTAATGTGTGGAGACAAGAATGGTACTCCACGGCAGAGCTTCCTGACCTGCCTTACTGTTCCTCGCAGGAGGTGCCCTCTTACTGGAGACATCACAGACAGCAAGGTGCTTGCCTGTGGGCACTAAAATGTATGGCCACATACACACTCCAAATCCTGTACAACCCGCAGAGACATCTCTCAGTTGTCACACGGGCTTCTCAGGGAGCACAATTAGGCCATTGCACCTCACTTTATCACTTTATCACTTAGGTGACCTGAGCAGTGAAAGTTCAGGGCCTAGTTCCCACTGTCCACATGAGGAGACTGAGTCCCAGCGTGGACTAGGGTGTCCAGGAGCCTCACTTGGAGTCAAGCTGCAGGAGACCCAAGGGCCTCCTCCCACCTGCTGCTCCCAGCATCCCCACCCCCACCCCGCACCCCCCACCCCCACCCCCCGCTTCAAACTCTCAGCCACCCTCTACCCTTCCTGACTGAACTGGTGAAGAGTGGAGCTCTGACTTCGAAGGCAAGGATCCTGGTGGGCTGAACTAGAAAGCCCCCAGGTCCAGAGGAAAGCAGGTGTGGCTTTGGCTTTGTTTTGGACTTCGGTTTTTTTTTTGTTTTGTTTTGTTTTGTTTTGGAACGCAGGAAGGGTGACATTTATGAGTGGAGAATGACTTTCTGTCTTCTCTCTCTTCTCCTTTTGTGATTTGTGATTTCCTGTCTTGATTTTCTAGTCAAGACTTGAAGTCTTTCTACACTTCTCTTGATTTGGCTCTGATTTCTGTATATTGTTCTCTCTCTGCTTCTTTCTGCGGGCCTGGCTGTCCGTCAGTCTGTCTGTTTGTTCCTCTTCCATTCTCTGCCTGGCTCCGCAGTTCCATCCCTGTCCTTCGGCCCCTCCCTGACTCCGGCTTCTCACACCTTCTTGGAAAAGTAAACATTTAATTTTTTTTTCTGTTAATAGATTTAATGTTCATTTGTTGGTAGCCCAGGGGCAGAAACGCGTGACATTTCAAATAATTGTTGTTTCAGGGGTATCCTCTGGAGGGAAATGCGGCAAAAGTGTGGAGAAGATTTAAGCAAATGACTGTGTCAGCTTCTATTTACTCCTGACAGGATCGCCGGGGGCACGGCTGCGAGATAACCATTAGCGCGGCCGCCGATAAAGCGGGAGGCTGCATTTCTAAAGGCTCCGCGGCCATTACGGGAAAGTTAGTGTGAAACATGTTAAATTATCCCCAAAGTGGAGCGAGCGGGGGAGCGGCGGGGGGAGAGCCGGGAGAGTTGCCGCGCCTGCGCCTGCACCTCCGCGGGGGCCCGCAGCGGGATGCACAGAGGTGGGGTGGGGCTCCGTGCCGCACCCACAGATGTCCACCAGGGGGCGGTCGCGGGCGGCGCGAGCCTCAGTCTGCCGGCTCGGAGGGGTGGGTGGGTGGCTGGCTGGTTTCGTGAGCACCACCCTGAGGTAAGGATGGCTCCTGAGCCTTCCTGCACCCGCCACTGGGGGTCCAGTCCACTGCACCTTGCACCTTATAGCCGCGCCCCTCAGCCCTGCAGGCCATATCCCTTACTGCCTTCAATGGCATGCACTGAGCTAGACACCCAAGATTGTGGAATCGCAAGGAACAGATCTAATAGTGGGGTGTTAGTTAGCAAAGCTTGGGACAGGTGTGCTTCTGTTTTTTGTAGGGTCCTTATCAGTACCCCTAACTCCTAAACAAACCCGCATCAGAGCAAAGATTATACACCCTCATGTGCCTGGCACCAATTCTGTGCTATGGCCTGAAAGGTGAGTTCACTAGATTTACTCTGGCTAGTTCTGTAACCTGGGTCTCAGTTGCCCACCTGAGATGTAGGAATAATATGTGCCCCATATATTTTACACCGTAAGAGTTAATTAAGCAACGAGGCCATCTAAAAGTGATGTGAGAAACCCTTACATACAATACAAGTGGCTAGTATTGTTTTTGTTTGTTCTGACACAGGTCTCACTATGTCACTCTGATTGTCCTAGATCTTGATGTGTAGACCATGCTGGCGTCAAACCCAAAGAGATCCTCCTGTTTCTGCCTCCTAAGTGCTGGGATTAAAGCTATGGGCCACTGCAGCCCGCTTGGAGAGGATTATTGTTAACATTGTATACATTCACAGGGAACACATGAGCACAAAGATCAGGAGAGGCTCTAAGGTCTGGAAGACAGGATGGCAAATACAGTTCTGTTTGGTTTAGGGATCATCTTTCTACACCTCCTGGCTTTGCTACTATTAAACACATTCGGGGTAAATAAACCTCTGCTTGGTAGCCTGGTGGAGAAAACAGTATTTCCAGACTGTCCCCTATGGAATCACACTTGACCAACAGAGCACTAGTGATGTGAGCTCCTGGGGCTCAAATGTTGCCTGAGGGAATGAGGCAGAAAGACCATTTGTATAAGGAAAAGAGGAAGGCACCTTTTCCTTGTGTAGTAACGATGTCCTGTGACATAATGACACAGCTGTAATCCAGGCCAGCCTGAGCCACACAGTGTGATCCTATCTCAATAGATAGATAGATAGATAGATAGATACATACATACATACATACATACATACATACATACAGCGAGCAAGCCAGGTGGTGGTGGACACCTTTTAATCCCAGCACTTGGGAGGTAGAGGCAGGTTAATCTCTGAGACAGAGGCCAGCCTAGTCTACAATAGTGAGTTTCAGGAAAGCCAGGCTACACAGAGAAATTGTGTCTAGAAAAAACCAAATAAGTAAATAAATAAGTAAACAATCACAAATAAGTAAATGAATAATCTTTAAATGTATTTAGGTTATGAATCATATGAATTATATTTCTGGCCTTTGGAACCCAATCCAAAGGACAGCGGCATGCTAGTGTCTTAAAAAGAGACAAAGGCAAAAAAGCAGAGGCGAGAGAGACCTCACACCACGGGTGTGTGGTGTGTGAGGAAGGTGGGTGAGGTGGTAAGTGGAGAAGGAGAGGTTTCCAGGTGTCGGGACACTTTGTGTCCTTTAGGATTTATTTCACTCTATTCCCACAGTGGACACCACAGAGGCCATACCCCTGGTGAGGCCAGACCTCTGGTAATGGCTGGGTAGTTTTCACCATTTGTTTGCCTTGTCCTAGACCCAAAAGCTCTGGCTCTTGAGCTATTGGTGTAGACTCCTGAATTTTCCACCACTGCAGCAGTTCATGGGGCTTCTGGAACAAAATGCCTTAGACTAGGAAGTGTACTCACAATAAACATTTATTCCTCACAATTCCAGAGGCTGAGAAGTCCGAGATCAAGGTACAGGGTGGGGTGGGGTCTGGTTGGGATCTACTTCCTCAGACAAAATCAGCTCACATGAGAGAGAAGGCAAACAGGTCTTGGAGCTTGTTTTATAAGGGTGCTAGTCCAACTGGGGGTGGGGGCAGTTCTGCCTCTATGACCTAACTGCCCACCAAAGTCCCCACCTCTATGTGCTGTCACTTTTAGAGACAAAGGTCCCTTCCGGCATATGATTTTAAGGAGACACAAACATTAAGATCACTGTCCTTGAAGCACAGCTCCTTTGCAGGAATGAACTGACGTGAGGCAGACTAGACCTTTATTTTCCCTTCCTTTCCCTCCCTTCCTTTTTCTTTCTTCTTTTTCTTCCTCCTCCTCTTCCTCTTCTTCCTCTTCTTCTTCCTCCTCCTTCTCTGCCTTTACCTTTCTCTTCCTCCTTCTTCCCTGACTCCTTGTGGCATCTATTGTTAGATGTTACAGAAACAGAAGAGTCCCACCCAGGAGATGCAGTCTCTCCAGTGTCCAGGAAGCACTGAGCAGAAGCTAATGCTTCCTCAGAAGAATTACTCTAGGGAGCAGTGCAGTCCTTGGCTGTTAAATCACCCGCAGCCCCAAGGCTCTAAGGAGGTTCATCCCCAAAGGAAAATGTTTTCAGGTACTTTCAGGATGATCTCTTTAGTCGGAAAGTAAAATGTAATTCTGCTGGACATGAGCCGGGAACCCTTGCTAAGGAGTGGGGACACCAAGGGTGGAGGAAGTCCTAGCTCATGTCATCTCCTGTATTCACGTCACCCCTTCTACATGCGCGCATACACACACACACGCGCACACACACACACACACACACACACACACACGCACACACACAGGGGCACCAAGATGCGGAGGTCACTAAAGCTGACTTAGCATTACCTAGATGTCTCTTTTTTCTTAGTTTGAAGACCAGGGTTTCTCCAAGTCACATCTTCTTCCTGTAGCTCAAAGAAAAGAAAATGAGGCTAGCGCCCTGGGTAAGGGGAGGGGCATGTAACATCACCCGCAGAAGCATGTAGTTGGGATGTCACTATTAAGTATGCTGTCTTTCCCAACACCTCCGTGTGGAGGTTTCATCCTGAATAGTTCCTAAGTAGCTTGCTCCATGCCAAGCATCTTTCTTCCTACTCTCTCCAAAGGAGATGCATGTTCACTGCAAAAGTAGAAAAACAAACAAACCCAATGAACCTCAGAAATCCCACCACGATCACCTAGACCCTGTTGCCATTTAAAAGATTATACCGCCAATAACTCTTTCTGCATTTATTTGTTTGTTTTGAGATAAAATCTCTCTTGAACCAGCTATGCAGGTGAGACTGTCCTTGAAGGTGTGATCCTCCTACCTCCATCTCCCAAGTCTGATGAGACTAAAGGAAAGAGCCGCCATGCCTGGCTTCTCTCTGACTTTAAATAAATATACATACAAGTGTGAGATGTAAAGAGAGCCAAGCTCTGTGTTCTGTTCCATTCAACCATTTAATCAGGAGCACATCAGGAAACTGCTGGAACTCCACAAGTGCAGAGCTCTGTGAGCAGTTTAGTAGTTCTGTTCTGGATTACCATTTCACCTACTTAGCCAAATACTTTTAGGTTGCTTCCAGCTTTATACTGTTAAATACCTCAAGATGTGTGTGTGTGTGTGTGAGTGTGTGTGAGTGTGTGTGAGTGTGAGTGTGTGTGAGTGTGTGTGAGTGTGTGTGAGTGTGTGTGAGTGTGTGTGAGTGTGTGAGTGTGAGTGTGTGTGTGAGTGTGTGAGTGTGTGAGTGTGTGTGAGTGTGTGTGTGTGTGTGTACAGTTATTTTTTCATTCATACAGTTATCTCCTTGAGATAAATTCTTAGAAATGAAATTATGATATTTAAAGAAAATATACATTTTTATATTTGGACTCAAATCATTAAGCTGTCTTGAAAAGTGTCTTAGGGCACTGTATTTCTGTTCACCCATCCAAGGAGGGCATTGCTGTCTTCTACACTTCGCTTAAATTAAAGAGAAAGAGGCAGCAGCAGAAGCTGACTCTTCAGGCTAGTTGTTTAGGGGACTCTGAGGGTCTCTTATGTCTATGTTCTCTACCTCAACACAAGGGCAAGCTGAAATCCTGCATAAATCTTCTCAGGGGAAGGCACACACCCTTCAGATCTTCCCCATGGCTTCAGTATAGGGAGGTGCTCTGTTTCAGTAGCATCTTCATCCTTGTTGTAGGTCACCCCCCCACACACACACACACCCTGTCTTGCCAATATTTTGGAGTCTCTTGTCCAGGGAGGAGGAGATCCCAGTAAACAGGGTTACCTCTTGTCACCCAGCCTTTCCTCATAAGAGACTCCTGTCACCACAGCTGAGAAGCATCCACTGTGGTAGAAATAGTGTATAGGTCATCCCAGACCACAGAGATGCCCACAAGTCCATCAGAGGGCCCCTGAGGGGAGCAGCTCATCTGTGGCTTGAGCTGTTTGAGGCCTACCTCACAGACTCCTCCACCTCCCCTCTGTTTCATCAGACCACAGTTCCACACAAGTGTTCCACCTCTCAATGTGCATTCACCTATAAACCCACGAAAGCCCCTTCCAGCCACTCACACGCTCAGTTCCACATCATTCCATTGCTCTAATTTTCACAGCCTTACACTCAACATCTTTGAACATCGTTCATTCATAGATTTTGATGCTTACACATACTCACCTACGTAAACATGCCCACCCACCCCTTCCTATTCCCATGCAGTCTCACATGGATGCAGTCACTCACCCTGAGGAAGTGTAGTCATGAATCCCTCTGAGTCACTGCCTTTGTATCATTACGGTCACACCTCCATAGCTCCAACTCCAGCATCCAAAAATCCCTTCTCACAGTCACTCAGAATCCAAGATTTCACCTCATCCTCTGTCTGACTCCTGAGCACACTCAGTTAACCAGAGAGTCTCATGACATGACGCCATAGAGTATCCAAGCTACCCTCTCACTGTGAGTGCAGGACAGCTGACACCCTGAGAGGAAAACTGTCACTTGATGAAAATCACACAACTGACAAAGTCAAGGGTAGCTGTACATTTGAAGTCCAATTGCTTTCTTCTATAGTAAGGCCTTTTCCTTCCAACTGTTTTCCTTGCCGGTCCCTATGCCAATGCCCCACATTGTTTTGTAGAAAGACTTGAATAAATCAGGCAGTTCATGGGATGGGGGCAGGCACTCAGGCAACTGACACAGGTATAAATTTGGAACACAAAAAAGCCAAGGTTAGAATACCAAAGAATGAGGCTGGATAGACAACTCCATGATTAGAGGCACTTCTGCTCTTGCAGAGAACCAGAGTTCAGTTTCCAGCACCTCCCAATTACCTGTAACTCCAGTTCCAGGGATCCATTATCCTCTCCTGGCCTTCCTGGCTACTACATATGCATGTCATCCATTCACACACACATAAAATTAGATCTTAAAAAAAGAAAGATGCATCCAATCACTTGGGTGGCATCAGGGCCCCCGAGAAATGTACTGGAATAAAACAATAACTCTGCCATTTACTGGGCACTTCCTGTGCCCTGGGCACTCTGCCAGGGGCCCTCTATCAACTCATTTCAGCTTACAGTATGGTTTTTGAGTCAGGGTCTCACTGTGTCGCTCTAGCTGTTCTGGAACTCACTCCACAAACCATGCTGGCCCCAGACTTACAGAGATTCTCCTGCTTCTGCCACCTGAGTGCTGGCACTAGGCATGTGCCACTACGCCCAGCACTTGTACAGCATTTTAAAGCACATTTAGCTCCCTGTCATAGAAGGGAGAAGTGAGGCCAGAACAAGGTCCATCTGTGATCTAAGGTTGTCCAGCTGGTGGATTCTGAGGGTAAGGTTATGTCCTGCTCTTAACACTAAGCCTGGTTCTTCCACAGTAACAGAGGTCGCCAGTGCGTCCTTACCACATCCCGGATATCACACATTGTATGGTTTCTGTAGCTTCTTACAGGCTAAGAGACAGAAGTGCCTGATGAATGGTCTCTTTTATTATTATGGAGAGGGAATTTTTAATTTCAAGATCAGGTTTAGCTACGTTTCATAACCAAGTAAATCCTTCAGAGCAAGTAAATGTTTAGTGGGCCTTGTCCTTTTCATCGGCAAGCTCATTTCAAACCAACCTTCCTTGCTTGCTTCTCTGCAGCTCCTTGCATGTCTCACCCTGCATCACAGGCAGGGTGGCCCCTGCTGTAGCCACATACATGGTTCCTCTCTTCCACGCACTGAAGGAAGTCACACTCGGGCACAAGCCTTACACACTAATAAGGCCACTGTGGTTTAGTCAATTAGCAAGAACATTAGGGAGTAGAAGAACCGGAGCCCCGAAATACCTGGGCTCCGGTTCTATCCCTTACTAACTGTAAGGCCACAGGCAAATTACTTTCTCTGCCTCAGTTCCTGCACTTGCAATACTGGCACAGTAATTCCTCCCTCTCAGGGTCACTGTGAGTTTAAAGGACTAGAATACACATTATAGAAATTCTACTTAAGAGGTGCTGCTCACGTCCTCACAGAGATACAATGCCAACCCATGCAGCCAGTCACATAGACTTGTAGACAGGCCACACTGTAGATGTGTGGACATTAGCCAGTGCAAAGCTGTCAGGGCTGTGGAAAAAGAGGCTCTTAAGAAACCTTAAGCTGGTCCCCTAACAGTTCCTGTTGTGGGTTTTCGAATGTAGGTATGTGTATACATATGTGTGGTATATGTGGAGCATATGTGCACATGTGTGGAGCCCAGAGAGGGACCCTGGGTGTCTTCATCAATCACTTTTTTTGTCTTAGGTCTTTTGCTGAACCTGGGACTCACAGATTGGCTAGAATGTCAGGCCAGACCAGCAAGCTCCAAGGACCCCCCAATTTCTACCTCTGCCACTGAGCCCAGCTTTGTATGTGAGTGATCAGGGATCTCAACTTGTGTCTTCATGTTTGTACGGCATAGCACTTGGCCCACTGAGCCATTTCCCCAGCCCCTAACAAGCTTTTCCCCTGAAAGGGCTCACGTAGCCTGGGCTATCTTTGAGCTCCCATCATGTAGTCAAAGATGAAGTTGACATTGAACTCTGGTCCTCCTACATCTCCCCATTGGGTCCTGGGAGGGTATGCCCAGTTCGTGTTGTGCTGAGGACCAAGTCAACGATGCTTTCTAAGCATTCTACCAACTGAATCAGATCTCCAGCTCCCAACTTTTTTTAAGGGGGGGAGACAAAGATTTCTTAGAAGCTCCAAAGTCACAGTACTGTTACACTCACACATACTAAAATTAACAATAATTTCTTAATTATTGCTAATAATCAAATATCTAGTCCATATTTAAATTTTACTTATTTCTCCATTACATATATATTCATATATACACCATATATATTGGACATTGGCTTGTTGGAGGAAGAAACCAAATGAAGTCTACCCAATGATGTTTTCCCTCTTTCTTTTAAAGCTTTATGTGAATCTCTTTTCTCTTTTCAAAATATGGGGCCTTTGACCAGAAGGATGTTTCTTACATTAAAAAGAAGAAGAAAGAAAAAGAAAATAAAAAAAAAGATAGGATTTTCATTCACAACTTTTCCCCAATGCACAAATAATACACGTTCTGAGTTGTCAGAAAAAAGAAGAGCTGAAGACATAAATTTGATCCCCAGAATCAGGTGGCTTTCAACTGCCTGTAACTTCAGTTTTAGGGGAGTCTGGTCTCCACAGACACTCATGCACGCACGCACACACTTGCAAACACGCAAACACACACACACATACATACACACACACACACACTTAAAAATAAATAAAATTTTAAAGAAGAAAATAGACAATATGGATAAAGTGAAAACCTCCTCACCCTCCCCAACTGGAGGGTCCTTTCTCAGTGTGCTGAGAGAGTTAAACTAAACAGAGTCTGGAAACTCTTAGGTCAGTGAGTGTCAGTCACCCGCGTTGTTTTTAGTCACTGCTATCATGGGGCAAATTTGGAGGCGCATCGAATTGGAGCGCGTTCAGCACCCTGGACAGAGGCAGCGCACTCCCTTTGGCCTCCAGGCCTGGGAAGAAACCAGAAAACGCAGGCCTTCGCGGCCAGTGCAGCTGGTGAAGAGGAAGGAAACCTGGGATTTTCAGAATCGGCGTAGCCCGGCTCTCCGTCTGGCGGAGACAATTACTCGGATACGCTCGAGCTGGTCTTCCCCGAGACCCAGGATCATTTCAGATCTGGGCCCGGGTCGTTGGACAAGGCTGGCCAAGCAAAGGGTCAAGCCTAGAGCCTCAGTCTCCTGGATTGCACACCAACTCGCAGGAAGACCACAAGTGCCTCCCTGAGGGCCCCTGCACCTCTCAGAGCGCCTCCCTCCCCCACGCGCGCGCTGCCCTCCGGAGTTGGGGTGGTGGCTAAGGGGTGGGGAGAGCGGCCTCCGGAAGCAGGCCCAGAGCACAATTAGCAGGAAGCTGAGTCGCCTGCGAAGGCTGATTTAATTAGGTGACACGGTGCCAGGCAGGGATGCGGGGGAGGGGGGGGAGAAGGGGAGAGCAGGGTCAAAACATTTTGTAAAAATCTGTTTCACAAACGCTGCTGCTCCCCTCGGGCCAGAGAGAGATTAGGCGTCTTTGGTGTCGATCAAGGCTGCCTGGCAATAGCTGGCCGCAGGGCAAGGCCAGTGCCTCCTTCTCATCCGCCTCTCTATTGTCTAGTCCCCAAGACCATCCGCTTCTCTGGGGCGCTGGTTGGGACAAGGTGGGGAAGCAGTGATGACCTAGGAAAGAAACCTCATAAGGCAGAACACACACACACACACACACACACACACACACAATATTAATAATTTGGGAAGATCCACTTCTCAATTAAGCTACCACTGGCTGACCAGACACTCACATTCATAGTCTATTATTTATTTATACTCTGTGCCTCAGTTTCCTCACTCCTAAAACAGTAAGGATCTTTGAAGAGTTTGTGTGTAGAATGAAGGGTCTGGGTGTGTAATGGCAAGCACTAGGCTGTTCGTGTAAGCATTAGATACCAGGTGAGTTGGGACCTTTGGTGCCAAATCCTATGACAATGCATGTGGATGTAGAAACTTAATGTCTAAGATACTTGCAGTAGTGACCTGGTTGTCTCAGGACTGTTTGATGTTGAAACCTGTGTCATTTTGACACCTCAATTCTGAGCTGCTTGGATTCCCAGGAGACCCCATCTCAGGTGATCTCATTGGACCCACCAACTCTCATGCTTTGCTCCATCCATGTCTGGTTCATCCACACTTCCGGTGCGCGCGCACACACACACGTTTGTGTAGTACTGAGCCAAACAAAGTCTACAGTGCGCATACACATATGTCATGAGAATACCCTCCTATGGAGAGAGGCTCTGGATCATGGTTTTGCTCAGAAGTTATGTAATCCACACGTCTGTGCCAGTCTGCCATTGGTCACAGGCAAAGCTACACCCCCGAGAAAGCCACACACAGCATCACACCTCTACAGATACACAAAACATAACACTCTCATACAAATACACCAAAGATTCGAGCCACTGCATACACAGGAAGACTGATGATTTGTTTTTGCAAAGCAGCACTTACACAGAAGCACACAGAGGAACGTCATTCAGCACACACAGTCATTCCCCATCTCATGGACAGACACAGACATACACATTAAAACATAACACTCTCCCACTTGTGAGATGTGACCATATAGATGGTACAGAAAAAAAAGTCCAAGCCAGCTTACATTACACATATGTCCTAGACACACCCATGCAGACCAGTGAACAGAGGGAACCTTAATCTCATGGGCACACATGTATACAGACAGCCTCAGACCCTCTGGGAAGCTGACTTCTACCCAAGAGCTTCCTGCCTCCCAAAGTCTTCAGGGCATGTGAGTCATTGACCCCACTCCACCCCTACCCCCTCTTCCAGCAAAGTCCACGGCAGCAGGGACCCAATCCTCCAGCAGACACGCGCAGGTGCCTATCATAAGGATACCCTCTGTGTCATCACAGCCAGTCCAAGCTGGGGCCACAGTGGGACTTGGTAGCTTCCTCCCATCTTCCCCAAATCATTCATGTTACCCCTCAGGCTTAGGCCCTAGCACTCCAGAAAGAGGCAAAGAAATGATTGACCAGCATCCTTCTTAGTGTACCAGGTCTCCTTAAGCCTCTGCCCCACCTGTTGTCACCTACCTGTGCAGGTGGTCTGTTTCAGAAGCTCAAAGCTCCAGCCTTGGCCGGTCCTGAAAGGCAAGAGGGTGGAGCCTGGTCCATCCTCTGTAACTCCCCCCCCCCCAATTTCCAGCTCCCTTTGCAGCTGCCCCCTCCAGCTCCAGGCCCCCTGGGTAGACCCCTCCCTCTCAGCTGCCTACTTGCCCAGCACAGTGTCTCTTCTCTGAAAACCAGACTAGGGACTGGGGGGGTGGGGTGGGGGGTGGATGGGGAGGATCCCAAGAGAGGAAGTGGCATCTGACGCCCCAGCACCAAACCTGGGGGGCTGCAGGGGGGAAGGGAGGAGCAGGGAGGCTTCTCATTGTGTGAGGGAAATTTTATTTTTAACAGATGCTAAGGCAGATGGCGCAGAATTAACAGAAAATGGGAGAGGAAAGAGAGGAAGAACATTACTGACTCCGGAGAGAGTGGACATTAAAAAAATAAAGAATAAGGGAATGAAAACAAGTTTAAGTGCTCTCTCCGGGGGGGAGGGGGACGGGGGAGGGGAGGGGAGAGGCAGAGAGGGACGGAGCAGCGTGGCGATAACCAGAGGCGTGAAATTACAGAAGTAAAATTTGTGGGACTCGGGAGGGGCCGAGAAGGCCCCAGTCTCATTGCAAAACTCACTCAGAAATTACTGATGTGATGTTTGAGCTTTTATCGTTAATAATAATTTGAGAGGGGTGGGGAAGACAAAAGGGCTCATGGGCTAGAGGGCTCTGAGGCACCAAAAGAAGAGAGGTTTGAGCTGGAAGGGGGGCTCGGGGGGAGGGGAGTCATCTCTGAGACAGGGAAGGGAAAGGAAAAGAGAGAAAACTCAGGGACCCGGAGCACAAGCGGAGACTCTGGGAATAAAAGAATAAATCGGAATCAAGAAAAGAGCAAACACAGGGGACAGGGAGAAAGGAGGCAGCACAAAGGGGAGAAAGCAGAAGGGCCCGGGGAACAGAATGAAGCTGTTCAGAGGGACCGAGACAAAGAACGGACGGACGAGCAGAGTGAGGGGTGAGATGAAGCCAGAGAGGAGTGGGGCGTGTGGGCACACTTGCGGGGCAAGGAGCACCAGAGGTGACAAGGAGTGGACAGAGTGGCCAAAGTCAGGGGCTGAAGGAAACGTGGATCAGAGAAAAAGACAAGCAAGGGGCAGGGGCCAAACTGAGACATGGACAAAGAAAGAGAGACAGGAAGTGAGAGAGACAGTCAGGGGGAAACCAGAAAGAGACTCCACAGAAAGCACAAAAAACGAAGACTTTGAAACACAAAGAGAGTTGAAGAGACAGACAGCTCAAGCCACTCAGTCAGTCAAGATGAGAAAGAGAGGTGAGACTAGGAAAGGAAAGGAGAACTGAGCTTAGAGGCAGAGATACAGAGAGGCTGTGGGGGAGACAACAGGGAAGGGAGGAATGGACGGGAGACAAAGAGGAACGGCCGTTTATCTCTCCTCCCAAATTAATTGAGGCTACATCAGCCTGAGCCACTAAAATGGAGTGATTATGAATGGGTTAGTCACAGGTGGAGTTAAAGGCCTTCAGAGGGATATTAGCCAAAATTGAGTGGCTTTTAATTTCTTTCTAACGAGAGACTGTAGCTGGGGAACCAGGCACTGCCTCCGCTCAGCTCTCCTGCTAAACACGGCGTGGGGGCAGCCCAGGCCACTCGCCACCTGACCTGTGTGGCATAGGCAGCCAAGTGGAAATCGCCGTGTCTAGAACACGCCTGCAACATGCCTGTAACATGCCTGCCACAGAATTGCAACGACAGCAAGAGCCACAACGGGGGTGGGGGTGGGGACCAAGAGATCCTTGGAAACAGCCAGGCTAGGGAGTACATAGGGGCAGGAGCAGAGGCTGTTCAGAAAAACCGTCCTATGGCTACAGGGTTTCCCCCATCACCCCTGATACCATTTTTTTAAAAAGCACCATGGTTTTCTGCACTTGAAAGTACTATTGCTAACTAACCTCCCTGCCTCATAAAGACACTGTGAACTCTGGGGACAGGATGGTGGTAGGCGCTGAACTTTTTCAACTACCTCCCCAGCTCAATATCAGGCATTTTCTGGCTGAACTTTCCGTTCTATGTAAAATGAGGGATTTAAGGTCTCACACTGTCTTCAACACTAACGGGTTCTAAAGGAGCCTTCCTTATCCAGGGGACTCCACTGATGTGCATGGGACATGTAGAATTAAGACATGTGACCCAGGAGACACCTGTGGCTACTCGAATAAGGTATATGAACTGGACAGAGGGTCAGTGGCCCAGAATAAGTGCAGTGACATCACAGACAGCAGGTAAGTGGGTGACAAATGCTGAGCTGGCTGACCTGGTGAGGGAAGGCTAATGGGGGCCAAAGAAGAGGCACGATCATGGGATTCTGTGGAGCCCAGCAAGAGGGTAACCTGAAGTGACTCATGAAAGTTGGATAAAATCAAAGGTGGTGACCATTTGTATTATGGGTAGCAAGAACAAAGGAAGGAAAGGACACTGGAGCTGGAATGGACCCTCCGTGGATACACCATGGGCAAAGGGGAGAGAAGACAGAGGGTGGGACACGGCTGTTACCACACAGAGTGGCGAGGTTGGAAGGAGGGCGTGAAACGCAATGTTTCAGAAACACCGAGCACCTCAGGAAGACATTTGGGGAATCTAACACATTTGGGTAAAGAAGTAAGAGGCAAAGGAAGAATATGGTGACAAGGGACAGGTGTGGTTAGCCCGAGTGAAGAGGCCAGAGACAAGATGGAAGAGGAAAGGACTTGGTAACTAATGTGTGAGTAGAAGGGGAACAACCACAAGAAGACCTTACTGAGACTGTCAAGGTAGAGATGGAGGTCTGGAAGAACACACATGCGCACAACTACACACTAGGCGTCAAGTTAGATGGAGGGGGCAACACGCATGCGCACAACTCCTACACAATCAGAGTCAAGTTAGATGGGGGCTGAGATGAACATTGGGCTGTTGGCTTCCATCCAAGAGCAGAAAGATGCTGAGGGAACCAGAGCAGTTAAATCAAAGTGCATCCAAGTGTCTAGGTGGTTCAACTTCCTCTTTCAGCCACTAACGAGTTTCCAGACCCAGGCCAACATATTCTCCATCTCTGAACTTGAGTGTGTTCATCTATGACATGTGCGAGGATTGGCTGGCCTCCAGTTGAGCTTTCTTCTAGCTCTGTGATTCTATATTCAGAGACAAAGCCAGGAGCAGAGACCTGAATGGGAGCAGAGACAGGGACCATGGAGAGATGGTGATAATTCTCCCTGTCCTCCTGTCCCCAGAGCCAACAGCTGCGACCCCTCCCCCTAGCAACTCTATTAACACTCAATTAGGGGGCCTGATGGGCCTGAGCCTGGAGGACCTCTCCTACCACATGCACAGTCAGGCCCCCAGTCAGAAGTTGGTCTGATGAGCCCATGGGGAGAAGGCTTCACTCAAATTTATAACTAACTCCAGGGGCAGACCAACGGCCCCTGCTCCCCTCCCCTCTCTCCTTCCTCCCTGGGCAGAGCCCATAGGGCTGGGATGGATGGAGGAGTCTGGAGAGAGGATGCCTAAGGATGAGGGGAAGGTGGGAAGGGGTGGACAGTGCCCATGCTACAGGCGTAGAGATGAAAGAGAGAGGGCCGTGGAGCAGAGGAAGTGGGAGGGGAGACACAAGGAAAAGCCGTGAGAGAGTGTGAGAGAGAAAAATGACAGGCCCTGAATATTGGGCGCCCTCACTTTAAATCAAGATAAAAGACTGAACTGGAAAATGAGAGTCCAGAGAAGCCCCGGACGGCTCGGGGCGCTAATGGAAACACATGGCTGCCGGCTGCGGGCTTGTCAGCTTCCCCCGGCGCTGCCATTCCCGTCTGATAATCCGGCCTGCCATAAAATTAGACTAGCAAATACCTCCTGACAAAGATGCATGCTTCTCTCTATTGTGCCATCATAAAAAAAACTCCGCTGGTGACTCGGGGAGCCGCAAACTTCAATTTAAATTTACAGTGCTGCGGAAGGAAAGTGATATGCACTCAAAAATTTTAATAACCTATTAAGTTACGACTTCAATTTCATTTTATGAATATTTTCCTTGGGGAGCACGGCTATCACAGAGAAAGATAGAAATTTAAAAAAGATAAATAGTGCCATTAATCTCCAACATTTCTCTTCCATTATCCTTGAAAATTAGGAGTTATTTTTGTTCAGATCTTCATGTAATTAGCTCCCTCCACTTGATTCACTAGCCAGAAAATGACCATGTTCAGAAAATTAAAAATTTGTCATTAAGTGGAATTTAACATAATATCATTTATCTTTATCTATTCCCTAGCTGACAGCAGGAAGCCTTGGCTGCCTTACCGGCTGGTGTGTCAGAGTGGGGAGGGACTGCTGGGGAGAGACACTGGGAGAGACAGAGATAGAGACTGAGGGAGGGAGAGGAAGCCAGCAGGGAGGTGGCCAGACAGCAATGAGGAAAGGAAGGAGGAGGCCAGGAGAGCTGAGGAGTCAGCTCCACCGATCTGGGGCAGCAGAAGAGGTGGAGACTGTTGTTGGCAGGCCAAGGCCTGACAGTGGGGCTGATGGGAGGAGTTGGGGTTGAGAAGGAAGGGGAGTGGATACATCAGTAGCATGTACCCAAGTAGGAAGGTGGCTGGTTAGTGGAACTGGGTTAAAGAAGTGAATCAGAAAGACAGGATCAATCCAGAGGAAAGAACCCTTCAGAATATGAGGCTGGAATGGGGTTGGGGAACTCAGGATCATGGACCCTCTCATCCAGAGGGAACTGAATGTCATCATCCTGACCCTGACCTGTCCGGCTTCAGGGAGACAAGAGACAGTCTAATAGTCAGAGAGGATGTGAGCGAGCGATGGGGACAGGGGCCGGAGATAGGGCAGCTAGCAGGTATGAGTCTAAGAAAGATGGAGAAGAGAAAAGTGGGACGGACAAACAGACAAGACAGATAGGCAGTCAGGTGAGCTCTCTTAGTGACTCAGACTCAGGAAGGCCCCACACTCAAGGTGCTACTTTGCAATGCCTGAAGTCATACGCTTGAACTTCTCTCAGGGTTGCATGGCTGCATCTGGCCTCCCTCCCCCTAAAAAGACTCCATCTCGTTCCCCCTTCCTGGAGTCAAAAATTATCCACTAAACTATTCGGTCTTCATCCTGGCCAGAGAGAGCTATGGATGGGCCTAAGAGACTGAGAATTGGATAAAGGGATTAAACAGCGACACATTAGTGGAAGATTTAGAGTGTAATAAACCTATTTCATAATAATATGTGCATTGGGGCCAGTGATTCATCATCGCAAGAGCCTGTCCACCGTGGGAACCTTGACCTGCAGGGGAGGAACCTGGACTGGTAGTAGAAGTTTTTGATAGGGTCTCAGGGTATGGATAGGAGGTACACACTGTCCTCCAGGGCCCAAAGGGGAACATCAGGATTCTGAGCATGCTGTCAGCTCAGGTTGCTCCAGGGACCAATCAGAAGGGACTTCTCACAGAGGCTGGGCTACAGAAGAGGCCTGAGAACACACACACACACACACACACACACACACACACACCATAACCACGCCCACATCTTCCACAGGAAATGAGGGGTGGGTTCCAAACTTCAAAGTCTGTACCCCACAAACAGGACCCAGCTAACTAAAGTCTCTCAAATAAGCTTGCTGCTCCTTCCTTCTAAGATATTCCAGTACCCCACTCTCCAGCTGTCCTGCTGATGAGGCCCTGCCTCTGCAGAGTCCTCCTGGAGCTCCCTGTCTTATTTGTGTCCTTCCAGAGCTCTTTCTGGAAGTGCCTGGCTTCAGACACAGATTCTAAACTGAACTCCAGTTTTGACACTGCAGACTTGGAGAGCCACTTCCTCCCCACCGCCCACCTCTCTCACCCCTGAACATCAGTTTTTCATTTGTCAAATCTAGGCAATTAAGGTTGCCTCATAGGATTAGTGTAGGGGTCGTCTTCGATGGCAGTTTTGATACTATTACATAAAGCAGAAAATAATATTGTTACCATACCTTTGCATGTGGCTCCTCCAGTCCCAAGCTACACTTAGGTGTTGTGACACAGGTCAGGGAGAGTTACAGCTCCCAGACTGCACTGAGCTTACTCAGGGATCCATACTCATTCTATGGTTATTTAAACTGTCTCCCTCAGTGGGGCAGAGGAAGACGACACCTCCTGGTGTTTCTTTGACTGGGGAAAACAGCATCCATATCTAAAACAAGGGTTACCCCGGAAGAGGCATAGCGAGATAGGGGCAGATCCTTTAGACTCAGTCCTTGGCCTAGAAAGGTTGCAAGGTGAAGAAACCCATATCTGGTGAGAGCAAACAGTGCCGGTTTCCTATGAGAAGGGGAGTTATGGGGAGGTTTGGGCTTAAGTTGGTGACAGACCAGATGGCCCAGAGAATCTGCAGGAGGAGAGGTGAGAAAGTCAGATAGAACTTTAAGACCCAGCCTTGGGACCGTCGTCTTCCTCCATTGCTCCCCAACCCTTATCGCAGGCCAGAGGCTCTGTCTATGTCTACCAGAACTTACCCTTCCTGTTCTCATCCAAGAGGGCCCCGCAGGCAGGACCTTTGGTCTTCCTGCAATGCAATGGGCTATCCTCTCCCACATTTTCTGCGGTCTCCAATTCATTCAGCCCTACCCTATGCAGCAGCAAACTCTGATTAATTTCTAGGAACTCAGGAATGAATCAAGACCTTTCAGATTCCCCAACCTCCTATCCCCACACCACACACACAAAACAGATGCAAAACTGCACACACACCCCCAGCCCCCACCCCTGCCTGCCAGAGCTGAGGCTTGGAGATCTTCTTGTGTTTGTTACAAGTCTAACAAATGCCAACACAGATACCTGTATGCAAAGCAGTGGATGTGGCCAGATTTTCTGTGAGTAATCCAGATAACCTGGGGTACCAGAGAGAGAGACAACCCTCTGACCTCTGCAAGCTGCCAAGGTCAGGAAAATGATTGAGAATACAAGAGCCACTGGAGCTGGGTGGGCAAAACTCCAACAGGTGGAGCCTAGGAGACAGACTGTGCCAAATGACACTGCCGAGAAAGCAGAAGGCCAGAGGAGGAAGCCAGTATTCAAGGATTATCTACGTTGTACCAAGAGTCACTAGAAGCTCATTATGTTGTCTTGTCTTCTCTACAGTCCTTCCCAACATCCTTAGAAACAGATGTTATTATCCGCATAGGTAAAATCTCCATAGAGAGATGAGAGTTTAGAAGGACCAGAGGCTGCCCTTGAACCCAGAACCGATTGCTTCTAAAAGCCATGCTCCTTCTTAAAACTCAGGCTGAGAGGGACTGTGAGTTTGAGATCTACTACATGGTGAGTTTCAGGCCAGCCCAGTAGACATAATAAGACTTTGTCGCAAAACAACCTAAGGCAGGACTGGTGGGGTATAGCTCAGCAAGTGAAGATGCCTATCACCAACACTGATGTCCCAAACTCGATTTCTGGAACCCATGCAGTAGAAGGAGAGAGCCAATTCCCACAAGTTCTCACGGTTGTCTTCCCATGATATACCCAATCCTGTCTTTCATTCTTTCCCTCCCCTTCCCAGCCTTGAGAGTGTTCCTTCCAGGACTTTCCACCTGAACCCAGAATCCTAGTTTACCCATTCCCTCCATCCAATACCCCATTCCCTTGTCAGCCCTTGGACCTCTCCTCCCACTATCTCTTCCCTCCTAACCTCTCTGCCTCTGCTCCACACGTCACCAGCAGAGTCCTTGTCAAAAGTTTCCAATGGCTGTGCAGGGGTGGCACACGCCTTAATTCCCAGCACTCAGGAGGCAGAGGCAGAAGGATCTATGTGGGTTGGAGGCCAACCTGGTCTACAGCATGAGTTCTAAGACAGCCAAGGCTACACAGAGAAACCCTGTCTCAAAAATAAATAAATAAACAAATAAACAAAATTTAAAAGAAAAAGGTTCCAATAGAGGGAATGAAGATAAAGAAATGACTCAGCAGTTAAGACCACTTGTTGCTCTAGAAGAGGACCCAGGTACCAGGTACCCAGTACCCGGCATTCAGGCTGGGGGCTCACAGTTGCTTATAACTCCACTTCCAGGGCATCCAAAGCTGTCTTTTGGCCTCCACAGGCACGTGTGCCATCAGGGTGCACATAAACGTATGCAGGCACACATACTTATAATAAATAAATAAATAAATAAATAAATATTATTTTAGATTTCCTATAAAGGAGCCAGCAAGTTGGCCCAGCAGGGAAAAGCACTTGCCACACAGGCCTGATGACCAGAGTTCAGTTCTCTAAATCACAGTGGAGAGAAATAACTCCCCAAACTTGTGTTCTGATATCTTTGCAATGCACATGTGCACAGGGGCACACACACACACAGAGAGAGAAAAACAGAGAGAGAGAGAGAGAGAGAGAGAGAGAGAGAGAGAGAGAGAATGTGTTTTGTTTTTAATGGGAAAAGATTTCCAATGAGTTCTTACAGGCTTGCAATCCAGCCCCTTTGATTACTAGCTTAGCAAATTACTTCTAAGCTTTGGTGTCATTGTCTGCCAAAAAGGAATGATGTGGTACCTACCTGTAACTAGATGATGTACAATGAGCAGTTTTTAAAATTGCTGTTAGTTTTATTTTGTTTTGTTTTGCGTGGCTTCTTGATTTGTTTTTTGTTTGTTTTTGCTTTTTTGTTTGTTTGTTTGATTTTAGGTTTTTGCTTCATTTATTTTGAGATAGAGTTTCTCTCTATAGCTCTCGTTGTCCTAAAAATCACTCTGTAGATCAGGCTGGCCTTGAATTCAGGGATCCACTTGCCTCTGCCTCTCAAATGCTGGGGTTAACTGGGTGCGCCACTATGCCCACCTAATTTCATGTTTAGCGTGTGTGCAAACCCATGTACACAAGCAAGCCTCACTGTGTATGTGGAGGTCAGAGGACAACTTGAAGGAAGGAACTGGCCCTCTCCTTCCACCACGTGGGTTCCGCAGGTTAAACTCAAGCCATTGGGTCTGGTGGCAAGCACTTTTATCCAGTGAGCAGTCCTGCCAATGCAGCTACCCTTCATATATAAAAAGGTTATGCTCATAGAAACGTATCAACTCCATTTCACCTCGCTAGAGATCACATGGTAAACATGTGCTTGTGGACAGGTGTTTTTACAGAAGAAGAAGAAGAAGAAGAAGAAGAAGAAGAAGAAGAAGAAGAAGAAGAAGAAGAAGAA
>JADRCH010000248.1:1113933-1126933 GCA_019843965.1 Rhynchomys soricoides | reverse complement strand
AAGAAGAAGAAGAAGAAGAAGAAGAAGAAGAAGAAGAAGAAGAAGAAAGCCAAAATCAGAGTCTCCGTAATATATGCTAATAAAATACCATAGTTGTGTGAAAAAGATGGTGAGAATGTTGCCTGTTCCTACTTAAAAAACAAAAAGGAGCTGGGTGTGGTGGCACACTCCTTTAATCCCAGCTATCAGGAGGCAGAGGCAGGAAATCTAAAACACTAAAAACTCAACATTATCCCTAAACTGGAAATGGTTGAGCTGTCACCCAGACTAGGATCACAGTCCTAACCAGGCTCCATTCCCAAATGTCTTAAGACTTTGGACCTTTGTTGCCTCATAAATTATACATATACACATAGGAGTATGGAACTTTGTTCAGCAGATTTGTTGAACAACTGTCTTAAAGAAAGGGACATGGGAGAAACGCCTGGTGCTCGGCATCCTGGCTCACACCTATAATCCCAGCGCCTGGGGGCAGAGGCAGGACTGAACTGTGCAGTGAGGGAAGAATAGGGAGAGCGGGAACGTGGCCGGAAGGAGGGCAGACCTGGCACTATCTGGCAGAAAGCTGGCACCACCAAAAGCTAAACTTCCTGAATGTGGTACTACCAGAACTATCTCATCCCTAGGGACAACTCTATAAGGTGAAAAGTACCACTAATCTCACAGATGAGGACCCAGGGGCTTAGAAAGGTTAAGCATTTTGCCATAGTGTCTTAGTTAGGGTTTTACTGCTGTGAACAGACACCATGACCAAGGCAACTCTTATAAAGGACACCATTTAATTGGGGCTGGCTTACAGGTTCAGAGGTTCAGCCCGGTATCATCATGGCGGGAAGCATGGCAGCATCCAGGCAGGCGTGGCACTGCAGGAGATGAGACTTGTACATCTTGCTCAGAAGGCAAACAGAAGAAGACTAGATTCCAGGCCACCAGGAGTAGGGCCTCAATACCCACCCCCACAGTGACATACTTCCTCCAACAAGGCCACACCTGCTCCAACAAGGCCACACCTCTTAATAATGCCATTCCCTGGGCCAAACCTATTCAAACTCATGAATCTTTGGGGGTCAAACCCACTCAAACCACTACACATAGGTAAAACCCGTAAGTCACAAAGTACGGTTTTAGATCTAGGCATCCCAGCTCTAAAGCCTGCACTCTGTGAAAAATATTGAGGCCTTCTAAGGTAGCAGGAAAGTTCTAGGTCCTCTTACATTGTGTGTGGAGCAGTGTTGGTTAGTCCCCATCTCATTATGTATGAAGCCCAGGCTATGACCTGCAGAATGAGGGCAGCCTTCAGAAGTGGGACTAGCAAGGACACAAACTCCCTGACACCTTTATAAGGAGGAGCAGGCCCTGTTCACACCTTGACTCTAACACAGTGAGAATGACTTCAGACTTCTAGTCTACAGAAGGGTATGACATTAAATTGTGTTGTTTCAAGCCCTCAGTTTGTGGTGACTTGTTACAGCAGCAACAGGACACCAAAACACAGACCCTCTCCTTCTTGAGGGAAGCTGTAGTCCTTCCTCAGCTACCATATGTATGTATGGTCTAGAACTCTGAATCTTCTTGCCTTAGCTTCTCAAATGTAGGATTATCAGTGTATGCCACCAAACCTGGCTACACTGCTCGTTTATGTATTAATTTATGGGATTCACACAATTACTGTAGCACCTTGCACATTCTGTAAGATATGTGCATCATGACATTGGGGAGTCCCTTTGAATCTGTCTGGCCAATAAGATGCCATCAAAGTGTCACAGAGTGGGGTTAGGCCATAAGAGGCTTCTCTACTTTGCCTGCTTTGTAAAACAGTAACCATATAAAGAGATCTGAAGCAGGAGAAGCTGGGGGTTGGTGGAGGGGAAAGGCTGCTCAGAGGGGAACCAAGGCTCTCTAGTCAGCAGCCAGTACCGTGCCAGACATGGATATTAGACCACTTTAGGTGCTCAACCCATAGCTGAATTTCTAACTGAATATAGCTGTGTGAACATCCAGCACCACCCAGAGCAGTAAATGCCTATCCCCCCCCCCCCCAACTACCAAAACTTTTTAAAATATCATTGTTCTGCTGGGCCTAGTTAATGCCTGTATTCTCAGCAGTTAGGAGTTGGAGGCAGGAGGATGGAGGGGATTTAAGGACATCCTGGATAACTTAGTGAGTTCCAGACCAGGCCCAGTCTCAAAAAACTCAAAAATGGGGGTAGGGCACATCTTGCTAGCTTATTCTATCTCCTTTTCTGAGATCTAAATAAGAGGCATAACTTATCTCTTTGCAAACCAGCCCAAATCCTGAACTTGCTTGCTCGCCCTGACATTCTGGGCTTGCTCAGTTTCTCTGGAGATTCCTCCCCCTTTTTTTTCTTCAGCTACTTTCACTGCTGAGTCTAACTCAAGAGACAAGACTTTCCTTCTCCATTGCCTCTCCCCCAGCTGCTGCCTCAATCTGTAGCTTGCCTGTTGTGTGCTTGTTTTTCTCTCAAACTTTAATAAAATGGTCTTTGAGCTTTAAAAAAAGCCATTGTTTAACGAAAGAAGGGAATGTAGCTCAGTGGTAGAGCACTTGCTTAGCATGAAAAATGCTACAAGTTCCATCCCGATGATGAAATAATAATATATTAATAAATAAATAGATCCTTTTTTAGCCCCCAGAGCTAGGGCAAGATATCATCCAGCAATAGACAACTAACACATTAAGGTGAATACTAGCCTTTCTTTCTTTAAAAAAAAAAAAAAAAAGATTTATTTATTTGTTTGTTTATTTATTTTATGTAAGTGGGTCCTTTGTCTACATGCACATCTGCACACCAGAAGATAGCATCAGACAGTTGTGAGCTGCCATGTGAGTGCTGGGAACTGAACTCAGGACCTTTGGAGAACAGCATGTACTCTTAGCCACAGAGCTATCTCTCCAGCCCAATGCTACCCTTTCTTTATTCTACAAATGGGACCATTGAGGCCATGAGGAAAAACAGGCCTTCAGAGATGCCCATGTCCTGATTCTTGGGACTAGAGACTATATTGCCAAACTTGGTAAAAAAGGGACTTTGGGAATATAATTGCCTTTGTGATCTTGAGACCAGGGGATTCTCCAGGATTATCTGAATGTACACAACACAAGTGCATGCCCTTTAGGAAAGGAGAAACAATGTCAAATCAAAGACAAGGTGACATAGGGCTGTGACCTGGGGAATGAGGGCAGCCTTCAGAAGTGGGACTAGCAAGGACACAAACTCCCTGACACCTTTATAAGGAGGAGCAGGCCCTGTTCACACCTTGACTCTAACACAGTGAGAATGACTTCAGACTTCTAGTCTACAGAAGGGTAAGACATTAAATTGTGTTGTTTCAAGCCCTCAGTTTGTGGTGACTTGTTACAGCAGCAACAGGACACCAAAACACAGACCCTCTCCTTCTTGAGGGAAGCTGTAGTCTTTCCTCAGTCACTAGCCAGGTCATCTCCTCTCTCTCTCTCTCTCTCTCTCTCTCCCTTACTGTGTGTGTGTGTGAATGCATATGCATGTGTGTGCACGTGTGTCTGTCTGTTTCTGTCTCAGTCTCTGTCTCTTTCTCTCTTTGACTTTGTCTTTCTTTCTCTGTCTCTCCCCTGGCACCAGAGGCTTGCCATGTAGCCCAGGCTGACCCTGAGTTCACTACATAATGTAGTTCAGGCTGGTCCCGGCTTGTAGCCCTCCTCTCTCTGACACAAAGGTACTGGGATCATAGGCATGCATTGAAAATGTTCCTCTGTCCACCTCTTCCAGGACATCTCTGAGTGTCCCTGTAGCTGCTGCTGCTCTGTTCTGTCCCTCCAGCAGACATTTGCCACCTTCTTACTCAGCACTTACTAATATCAGTGCTAATGTGCTGGCGGGCGGCCCAGTAACATTCTTATGAGTGTGAGTCATGGAATCCAAGGACATGAGGCTGGAGATGTCCTTTGAGAATCTATCCCTTCATTTTATGGATGATGAAACTGAGTCCCAGGGAAGTGAGGAAAGCCATGTACCCAAGGTCATGTAGTCAAGGCTCAAAGACGGGGCTCCTGACTCTACATCGGTAAGCTCATTCATTCAGCAAGTATTTACCATGCCCTTGGTAAGCTAGGGGTTGGAGATTTGATGACAATCACAGGCAAGAACAGCCCTTGCTCTCACAAGGTTCCCAGTCTGTAATAAACACCATTATCACGTGGATATACCATGAATATACCATTACTCACCATGACAAAGAACGTGAGGACATTTGTTCCATGTGACAAGCTGACAGAGTGCAAAACAGAAAGGTGTTTTAAGTCAGCAAATCAGGGAAAGCTCGTCTGAGGAAGTCACCACTACTAAGCGGTGGGTAAGGGCAAGCAGAGTTAACTGAGACTCTCTAGGGTTAGGGAGGAGAATAAAGTCTGTTGAACAGGAGAAATGGAATAGAGAGAGGACATGGAGTCCAGGGGGGCAGAACCAGGTGTGTGTGTGGGGGGGGAGAGGTCAGGTTAGCCAGAATGGCAAGGAGAGAGGTGAGGCCAACAAGGGCCAGAGAGGCCCCTCGAGCCCTTGGTACTAGTCTCGATGTGAATGAGAAGCCACAGGAAGATTTTAAGCAGAGAATGACATGCTCATACTTGAGTTTTATGGTGTTTGCCCCCACCAGGGCCTTCAGTTATCTCTATAGGCATGTTAGAGATCATTATTACAGGGAGTTTTATACCACTCTGCATTCCTCTCCAGACGCTTAGCCTTGTACAGAACAGGTGCTCCATAAATACACGTTGATTAACCTCTCAGACGCAGGCAAGGCTAATTCCCTCCCTCTTGGAGCTCTCTGACTTTGGCTCTTCAGTTGCCACACACACACACACACACACACACACACACACACACACTTCCCCAAGGTTTGGTCATTACCCTCTTTCTTCTATGTTCACACTCTTCTCAGGTGACCTTCCTATAGAAGTGACCATTTCCTTCTGGGCTAAGCTCCGGGTTCATGACATCCAGCAACTTAACTGTTCACCCTGTTATTCCTAGGGTATAGCAAACATCCCACACACCTATTTATTTATTTATTTATTTGAAGCCCAGGGCTTCATGAATGTTAATCTTCCATCACTGAGTTATACCGTACACCTGCATAAGTTATTTGCAGAGAGTATATACTAGATGAGCATCCAGATGGAGTTCAGGTGGAAACAAAACTAATCACTGGTGCTTGATACTCAAATAATGGCCACCTATGGAGACCTACTAACTGGGTGGGAACACAGAGATTTTGAGAAAGGCGGACTGGAAATATTGATCCTTGCAGCCCAGGATCAGCCCAGTATTTCCCATGGGAAAGTCATGGGATCCATGATCCTAACTGTGTGTAGCTGAATATAAACAAATGCATACATAAATAAAGAAAGAGGGAGATGGTAACTGCCAAGGGGGGGTGCCCTTTCTTGGTTTAGGAATCTGCCTGGAGGGCCACCTCATTCGACGGTTCCTGTCCCGTCTATTGCTCTCCTGAGTGCTGTGGCTGTTGTTAGCTTGTTTCCAATAATTCGCTTTCCAGCCTGCAGGTCCCCTTGAGCCTCACACTACTCTTCTTGTCTCTCTCCTCACCCAGCTTTCAAAGACTCTCGAACACAAGTGGCCCTGTCCTTGCACAGACTCTTAGGGTGGTCCAGGGATTTTCATCAGTAGGTATCACCACTGCGATTATGCTGCATGGCTCAAGGGACATGATCTGAGGCAGGGGGTCATGATGAGTGAAAACCCTTGAAATGTAGAAAGCCTTGGGGGCAGTTGGCAGGAGGGGAATTGGGGGATTTTCAAAGCACAGAATGGCACACTGTTTCTAGCTTTGAAGATAGAGGGGACACACAAATGGACCAGATAGTGGCTGCTGTGACCTAAGACTGACTCGGCTGCTAACAGCTGATAGGATGCAGGGAGCAAGCAGTGAAAATCTGCCATCAGTGGGAATGAGTATGAACAGAGTCTTTTCACAGAACCTCAAAAAAGAGCCCTGACCAGCTAAAGCCCAATCTCTGTGATTCTGAGAGGGACCACAGTTGCGTTTGCCGGATTTCTGACCTACGGACCTGTGAGATTGAAAATGCATGTTGCAGGGTATGGAGAGATGATGACCCAGTAGCTAAGAGTCTGTAGTCCATACTGTTCTTCCAGGGAACCCAAGTTCAATTCCCATCACCCAAGATAGGCAGCTCACAACTGCCTACTCTCCAGCTCCAGCAGTACCCACACCTAAGGCTTCTGTAGTACCTGTATTCATGTGCATGCACACATGTGCACATGAGCGCACACACACACACATACACACACACACAGAGAGGCACACCCCCACATACAATTAAAAATAAATGAATTAAAAATAAATTAATAAATAAATGTATACTGAGCAGGGAATAGTGGCACATGACTATCCCAGATCTTATGAAGTGGAAATTTCTGGTCTCTTTGGAGACTCAGATGTGCCATGTGATGTTTTTTTTTTGGAAACTGTCTTATGAGAGGATGTTTTTGCTGAAGCAGACACATGGGAGGATGTTTTGCTGAGAACAGACAGGTGGTGATTTTCTGGAAGCAGTCTGGAAAAGGGACATGTGACATTTTGCTAGAGCAGATGCTTGAGAGAACACATGATGTTTGGAAAGGGTGTAAATCTAACCCAACAGACAATGGACGATGCTGCGTGGTATTGGTTCACCTTGCCACTCTTTGCTGGTTATCCTTTGTCATGACTTCGTACAGAGAAACACCACCAAAGAACTTCTGGTGATATTCCAGTGGCTTCTTGCCACTTCCGCAGACTCAGGTGGACTGGCAAAGCCTCGTGATTTCCTCTGGATAGAACTTCCTGTAGCTGATTCATGAATGATGTTTGCAAATGGATTGAACTACAGCTGCTGACTCCTATGAACTGAATTGCTGATATCCTGACCCTGCAGATTGGATTTGTTGCAAAGAACTATTTCTAAATAGGTGCAATCCTCCTTTGCCCTGTTAGCCTTTGCTTTCCACGACCTCTGGAGGGTGATGGCCTAGAAGGGAGGTTAAAGCATTTAATCACATATATTAAAGTAAGTTTGGAAAATATAAGCCTACAAACTTGAGATGGGTCTTCTACAAACTTAATTAGTCTCCAATGAATGATCAACAGCCTCTCTCACCATCCCTCCCTCCCATCTCTCCCTCCTTCCCTCCCTCCCATCTCTCCATCTCTTCCTCCCTCCCTCCCTCCCACTCTCCCTCCCTCCCATTCTCCCTCCCTCCCATCTCTCCCTCCCTCCCTCCCATCTCTCCCTCCCTCCCATCTCTTTGTACTCTCCTGCCCAATCTCTCCCACCCATCCATCCTGCTCACTGCCACCAAATTAATCTTTCAAAGCCACAGACTTCATCACATCCTCTCCTCCTCAATAAAGTTCTGTGGCAGGGTAGCTTAATGGTCGTCCTCTGGAACCAGAATGCTGGTGTAAATCCCTGCCCCACCTCTAAGGATTTTGTTTCTCGTCTCACTGTCTGATCAGCTGTGCTGTATAACATAATCACTGAGAATTGACATGATGCAGGTCTATAGTTCCAGCTCTTGGCAGGTGAGAGGACCAAAAGTTTAAGGTTATCCTCAAATAAATAGCTAGTTCAAGGCCAGCCTGGGCTATATAGCCCCCATCTCAAAATAACAACAACATCAATAATAAATTAACTACCCAAAGGTAATTGCTGCTCTTACTGGAGCGTTTCATAAGCCTTTACTATTATCATAAACCCCACCAATATCAAGATGCTGAGCCCAGCCAGACCCTTACTGATTGTAATCCTCCTCTCCTCAAGAGATAACTGCATGACTGAAATAAGATAAATATACAAAAAGTAGTTGCTATTGTAACATGGTTCAGTGGGTGAAAGCTGCTGTCTAAGCCTGACAGCCCAAGTTCAGATCCTACGTCCCACAGTACAAGGAGAGAATTGTCTCCTGAAAGTTGTCCTGCACTTACACAAATCATGCACACGCACAGTAACATTCTCTTTTTTGAAGTGGAAATTTTAAGGGTTCTTTGGAAAGTCTGTTGGATGGTGCTTTGCTGGGGCAAACACGAGTGGAATGTTTCGTTAAAGGGGACACAGGTGTGAAAGGCTTAGGCAGACTCATGAAGGAACGTTTCACTGATGCTGTCTTAGTCGGGGTTTCTATTCCTGCACAAACATCATGACCAAGAAGCAAGTTGGGGAGGAAAGGGTTTATCAGCTTACACATCCACATTGCCATTCATCACTAAAGGAAGTCAGGACTGGAACTCAAGCAGGTCAGGAAGCAGGAGCTGATGCAGAGGCCCTGGAGAGATGTTACTTACCGACTTGCCTGCTTTCTTATAGAACCCAAGACTACCAGCCCACAGATGGCACCACCCACAAGGGGTCTTCTGCCCCTGATCACTAATTGAGAAAATGCCTTACACCTGGATCACATGGAGGCATTTTCTCACCTGAAGCTCCTTTCTCTGTGACAACTCCAGCTTGTGTCAAGTTGACACACAGAACCAGCCAGTGCAGAAGCAGGTCCAGGAAAGAGGACGTCTGCTGAAGCACGCACATGAAAGGGCATGTGATGAAGGGTTTTTTACTAACAATGTAATATGTACTGGTCTTCCTTACATTGTACAGTTGAGCTGCATTTGTCCGGACGCCATAAGGGGGAACGCACCAAAAAGCTTGTGGTGGTGTGCTGCAATTTCTTGCTGCTTCGGCGGACTTGGGCTGATTGGATGCACATGCTGAGGCAAGACAGTGAAGGACACATGATGTCTGGAGGGTATAAATAGGACTCGACGGACAGTGATGGAGGCTGAGCTAGGCTTGCTTATAGAGCTAGCTGTGCAACGCTTGTTAGTCTCAAGTCTCCTCTGATCTTCGCTTCGCTGAGAGAGGCATAACCGAGAACTTCTCCTGATGTTCCTCCTAGTCCCTCCTGTTGACTGGAGCCAAGGCCGAGGCCTGGCTGTCTCTGCTAGGTTGTATCATCTCTGTTGTTAACCCAACTCTACTGATCTGAACTGCTGGTGTATCAGTGAAGTGTTTGCAAGTGGATTGAGCTGCCACTGCCAACCTGTGAACTGAGATGTCAATTTCCAGACAACAGAGATGGGAGTTGCTCCAACAACCTTCTTTCTAAACAGGTCCACTTTTCCCATATTCTTTCTTTTGCACGACCTCTGGTGGGTGGTGAGCTACAAGGAGGTTAAATTGCTTAAGAACCATCATTAAAAATAAGGTTTGAAAAAATTAAAGCTACACTCTTTTCTTTCCTTCTTTCTTTCCTTCTTTCTTTCTCTCCCTCTCTCTCTTTCTTTCTTTTTTTCTTTCTTTCAAGATACAGTTTCTCTAAGTAGTCCTGGCTGTTCAAGAACTCTCTGTGTAGGCTGGTCTGGTCTGGAACTCAGAGATCCTCCTGCCTCTATGCTGGGATTAAAGGCATGCGCCACCACTGTCCAGCATCATTTTCTTTTTAAGGTGAGGTGGTAGTGAAAGAGGGCAGAACGTTGGTGGGTTCATTCTGTTTTAAGAGTTATTCAGGGCCCAACCCAGGTAAATGCTCCATCTGAGCAGTGGTCATTGGTTTATCATTATCCATGGCTCCAGGTGGTTGACTAAGGTCTTCATCCTGGCCCTACAGCCCCTCCCATCCCAGCCCACTCACAGTGTCCTCACACTTGTTCACCCCATCCTTTCCCTCTTCATCATCTCTCCTTCCTTCCACAGCACTATCTTCTATTCCCAGTGGTCTCCTCACTGACACCATGGCTCCAGTCTCTCAGGCTAACAGGCTGCTGAAAACGCAAGACTGAGAGTATCGTGTGTGTGTGTGTGTGTGTGTGTGTGTGTGTGTGTGTGTTTAAACCCTTCTGTGAATGCAGCTGCCATCTCCAGCCTTTCCTTGCTTTTTGCACATGCTCCTCATGCATAGGGCTTCCTCCTGCCCCTGGAGCATTCACTTGGCTATTCCTTCTTCCTGGATCTTGCTTCCTTTACCTCTTTGCTTGGATAACACCTGTTTGCCCTTCAACTTGGTCTAATGCAGGGAAGACTTCCTCCAGGAAGCCTACCAGACTTTCATGACTAGGCCAAATGCCTCACAGAAGGCTCGGAATGCTCTTGGGTTAACATTTCATAGAAGCAATTTATGTCTCCATGGACTCCATCATGAGAAATTCCAAAAGGCATGGTGTTTCCAGGGCCAAGCATGGTGCCTGGCCAGGATTTGTACTGCTTCAGTACCTGGTAAAGGAATGAGAACAGGGCTCCCCTTTGAGCACAGCTGAATTGCCTTTCCTGCAAACACACATCCCCACTTCATTCAGGTCTTCCATTTGATGTGCTCTCTGGCCACCTCCACTCTTCTGTCAAACCAACCCACTCTGGCAGTCACTGCTGAGCAGTCATGACCAAATGTTTGACCCTGTAATGTTGTCTCTGGATAACTTCCTGCCGGGTCTGCCAAGATCATCTAGTCTATCTTCTTTCTCATTGGTTGTGAGCATAACACATGCACACTGAAGAACTTTTAGATAACACAGATAATGCAGAAAATAGAAAAGAAAACACAAAACGTTTCAAACGTAACTACCCAGAGATAATTGCTGCTGTTATTGTAGAGGCTGCTCACCCATTTTCCCACAGTCAAGGATTTTTTTTTTTTTTTTTGCTTTACAACAAATCAATGAAGTTCATATTATCCTCACTATTTTCTGAAGGAGGAGGAGGAGTACAGACAGATTCAGTAACTTGTATAAAATCACAGGACAGAACTAAAGCTGGCCCCAAGCCTGCTGCCTCCTGATTTAGCTTCTGTGCTCTCTCTGCAGGGCCTATCAGGCCTCCAGCCCCTCCTGTCTCTCCCCCCTGATTCTTATTACCTATGTTCTCTTCTCTTCCAAGACCTAAACCCCATTCTACAGCTCAGCTTCAAGTAAACCAATCAGTATCCGGTACATCGTGGAAAACTGGCAACCATAAGTACATATCAGGACTGGCTTAGCAAGTGAGCCATAGCTCCTCACAGGGGAATGCTACACTGTTAGGGAAAGAGCCACAGAGAGCATAGGGCCAGTTGAAGCAGTTTCCGGGATGGTTTATTAAATTAAAAAAAATAAACCAAGACAGTGAACACTGTATAAAATCAAGTATCATTTTGGAGGATATTCATACATATACCACACACACACACACACACACACACACACACACACACACACACGATGCCAATAGCTGCTTCTAAGCAGAAATATCTACGGACTGAAGGTGAATGATAAGGAGTGTGTAATGTTTAAACTTTCACCGCATCCACAATGTAATAAGTGAAAAACAAAACCCTCTGCTGGGCTGAAGCTCAGCAGCAGAGCACTTGCCTAGCATGTGAGGCCCTGGCTTTGTCCTCAGTGCCATAGTGAGACAAAGTTAACCCTGCAAAATATCCAAGCTCTCTCTGGCCATCCTTTGGGCCCACTTTCACTTCCCTTATGTGAGTGTTTGTATGTACTTCCTGCTACACAGATATGTCTTCCTTCCTGCACACCTTCTTCCTTCCTTTCTTCCCTAATGAGACTTGCATACTTACTGCTTGTCTCTAGGACTGGAAAGATGGCTCAGTGGTTAAGAGCACTGACTGATTTTTGATTTTTCCAGAGGAACCAGGTTCAATTCTCAGCATCCCCATGGCAGCTCACGACCGTCCAAAACTCTAGTTCCAGGGAATCCAAAACCCTCTTCTTGTCTTTAGGGACACCAAGTATTCACATGGTACACAGATACATGCCAGCAAAACACCAATAAACATAAAGTAACAACAAAACCAAGCACCTCCTCCTCAAAAGAAAGATTCTTGTCCCCATATCAGGCTAGTGACATCCCATAAAGCCTTGGACTTCCTTCCAGCCTCATCAGCTCTCTCTTCCTAATTTATGTGAGACACAAAGACTGAACTCAGTCACCAGGCTTACATGTCAGACATCAGGCATCGCCTTCACTTGCTGAGCCATCTCATCTGCCCTTCATGTCCTTTAAGACCCATATTCCAATGAGCCCTGGTGGCACATGACTTTAATCCCAGCACTTGGAGGCAGAGGCAGGCAGATGTCTGTGAGTTCAAGGCCAGACTGGTCTACAGAGTGAGTTCCAGGACCACCAGGGCTACACAGAGAAACTCTGACTCAGAACATAAACACACACACACACACACACACACACACACACACATGGGTCCAGCCCCGACAACCTCTATTCCATCACCCCTAAAAAGGTAAGCTCCCCCATGTGTGACCCCACCCTCTCCTCCTGCTGTTGACTTCTATCTCACAAGCCCAGCATTGAGGCTGCAATGACTCTATTTGAAGTTGCCTTCCAGATGTTGCCTAGGAACCACATGTTCAACACACCCAGCACTCAGCTCAGACCACAGCTCTCTCATCCTCATCAGTTCCTGGATGGGCACTAACAGCCTGCCCCCAGTCACTCACGAAAGGCAGGTGACATTGGAGAACATATTACATTTCTCCGACTCTTACTCAAAGTCCTTCAGCCCACCTGGGTAACCAGTCTGAGATCTGCCCACCCTCATATTCACAGCCTCAAAGCAAGCTCTGGGAGGTTCTGTGCCAGGCTAGGCCTCTCTTTCAGAGCAGAGCCCCACCCAAGCCAAGGCCAGATCCCAGTCTGACTCCCTGCCCCCAGCCCTACAGAGAACACCATAGCCCAGCCCAGCCTGGAGGGTCTGGCCCATCAATTGTGTTCCCAGGGGTACAAACCAATTTCTCTTGCTTTCCAGAGCCCGTCTCCCTGGCGGAGCCTGGAGGGGCCTTCAATCGCATTAATCCCAGCCTGGCGGCGGTGACGAAGACGGATTTCTCCACCAAACGATCCATTTGTATCTCTCGAGCACTCACTTGGTTTTTTCTGTGCGGATGTTCAAAATATCATGAAAAAGGCGTTAGTCGGGTAGCC
>JADRCH010000248.1:1018221-1113923 GCA_019843965.1 Rhynchomys soricoides | reverse complement strand
CATCCGCACATCTGTCTTAATTATTCCCGGTTACAAAAGAGAAACTCCACCATCCATTCATTCTGGGCTGGCAATTCCATTTTCCACCCCTACTGGTCCCATCCTTTCTCCTCCATTCCTCTAACCAGAGAGTCCCATTCACCATAGCTACACCCCTCTCCACAGCCCCACCTAGCCAGGCTGGAGCCCACTCAGTGCTGTTCTAAGTTCTCTGTGTGTGCTCTCCCCTCTAGAACCCAGGTCAGTGTCCATTGAAGACCAGCCACATTGAGAATCAAGGTCCAACAGACACAAAGGCTGTGTGCATGGACACACACAGAGACACACAAACACCAAAAGGTTCACACAAACAGCCATAGAGCCTTATCCAGATTTTGTATTCAGCCTCCTTTCACACACACACACACACACACACACACACACACACTCTAGACAGGTTCATTGTATCCTCCATTTGTACCCCAACCATACCATTTGGTCTCTGCTGCTGCCTTGGTTCTGATACCAGTATGGATGGATTGTTGTTGTTGTTGTTTGTTGTTGTGTTGTTTGAGATCAGGTTTCTCTATGTAACCTTGGCTATCCTGAAACTTGCTATGTAGACCACGCTTGCCTTAAACTCAAGGATCCACCTGCCTCTGCCTCCCGAGTGAGAGGATTAAAGATGTGAGCCACCACTGCCTGGCTAAGAGATGGACTTTTGAGAGTGTCTTGGCCTATCTATCTCCCACCCCTAAAGCCAAACTGCACTGTAGTTTGAGGCGACATCTGTCTACATAGAACTTGCTCTGTAAACTAGGCTGGTGTCTAACACAGAGATTTGCTTGCCCCTGCCTCCAGAGAGCTGGGATTAAAGGTGTGTGCCACCACATCCTGCCTCCCCTCCCACACCGCACCCCCTTTTGGCTCCTTACTTAATACAACCTAGGGCACCAGTGCTGGCAAACAAATGTGAGCAAGGAAAAGAGCAAAAGATGTGTGCGTGGGGTTGGGGGTGGGGTGAGCTGGGATCCAGCAATCGGTAGAAAAGGAGATACGGGAAAGCATAGTGACAGGAAGGTTACTGACACTCTGACAATGACTGCTTGCAGAACACGATTCCAGACAATGGCATCAGATCCACTTTGGGAATGCCCGCGCAGGTCTCTAAAGCCCTTTCTAATTCCCCCCTTAATGTATGTTTTTCAGATCCCTCGTTCTAATGATTTTAATGCAATCAGCAAAACTAGGCATGTAATTGTCTTGGCTCTGTGCTTAGTCCTGGTGGCTCCTGGGATCCAGGGCTCCCAGTTTTCATGCCCTACCCACCAATCCAGCCCTGCCTCCTCTTCCCAATTCAGCTTCAGTCAACCAGTGAGACTTCTCTAGCTCTTGGGGCCAAGGAAGGAAACAGAAGTTGACTCCAGCCTCAAGAAGCCCACTGAGGACAGGACACAAGGAGTCCTGGGCTGTCAGGTGGCATTTCCTGGCCCTGCCTGGCTAGATTATACCAGTTAGAAAAGGAAGTCAGGAGGGCTTCCTAGAAGAACTCAATGACCCCCTTTCCCAGAAGCAGCAGGCAGTCTGGGCTGGGCCTACAGGAGCAGTGTGCAGGGGAAAGGCCATTTGTCCGGAGACAATGGCAGAAAAGGGGTCTCCAAGCGGCTGTTGAGAGCCAATTTGTAGTGGTGACGGCCGAGGTTGCTCCAAAGGCTGGGAACAGCTGGAGCTCCGGGTGACTGATGGGTGGGCCCAGGAGAGGGGGGCATTGGTCTGGCAAACACAAAAGCCCCGATGGTGCGCGGGTGGGGCCCGTCAAAATCATTAAGTGCTGAAGATGGAGCCGGCAGACTTCAGATGGGACCATTGGGTTGGGGGAAGAGGTCAGGAGCTCGCCCCGCCCTTTCTGCCGCCCCTCCTCCACCCTTCATCTCGGCTCCTGAAACTGGCCACCCACGACTTCATTAACATCTAATTTGCATAGACACGCCCCTCAGCCTCCAGGTGCCTTCCAGTCCTATTTCAACAGTTCTGACTCAGGGGTAACCTGGGGCTGGATAGATCCCTCCGTGTCTCTTTTAAGGACCTGTCAACCTCCATCATTGCTTTCCCCAGTCGCTACTTTTCAAGGAAGTAGAATGTCTCCAGCCAGGACCATGAAAGACCCCGCCCCCAGTTCCAAACCGAAGAAACTAAGAAAGGCCAGGGTGCTGATTTTGGCTCCTTCCCTCGGTGTGGGAAATGTTTCTTCCCCTCGACCTTCCCCAAGGGGTGTGGGGATGAGACACTGAAAGAAACCGGTGTCCTCCCTCATCCCCGGGAGCCCTCCCTCGCTCCTCGAGGCTCCGGGCAAGAGAGCAAAGCAGTGACCCGGCCAGGTGGTGATGATGCGGCCGACCGCGCTGGTCACTCTTGGCCGCTCCCCGCGCGGAGCCCGACCCCCCCTCGCATGGGTCACGGAGCCGGCAAAACTCCCTGACACAGAAACGCCGCAGGGCCTGCGCGTGTCGGGAACAATCCTCCAGCTGATGGGAAAAGACAGCTCCGCCCCGCCTCCCTCTGCGCCTTCCCTCCACCGCTCCTCCCGGCGCCCTGCTGTCTGCCCAGCCGGCCCACGGCGCCCCAGCAGCGAGCCTGGTCCACTAGGTCACCCCCCAAATTCCTCTGCGTGGCGTGGGATTTGTACAGAAGAGCAGCAGAGGCCCTGTGACCAGGTGGCTTGGGATCTGGAGACAGAAGGAGTGGAGAAGGAGAGCTGTTTGGAGGCACGGTGGGTCTCCGTCTGCTCTGCCCCTGTTCCTGAAGAAAAAGGAAAGCAACATGTAGAGCGCCCTGCCTGGTGGAAGCTAACTCGTGTGGTGTCGTTTATTCAGGCTCATCTCTCTTTTCGGCTTTGTTGCTTGTGTATTTGTTTACAAGAAACTTCTCTTTTGTGACCACACACACACACACTGTAAAAGCCAGAGTCCATGGGTTCTAGGTAAGTGATCATAAACACACCCTATTCCAAGCCCTACGGACTGGATCTCACCCATGAGGCAGGCAGACTCTACAGAGCACTTTGTAGGGCTACGGAAGTCAGAAGGAGCCAGACACTAACTTCCTGGTCATGATGGCCAGCCTTCCACTTTACCTGAGGATGTAAAAATGGGCCTAGAGAGGTACACTACCTAGCATTTTCTCATACATGAGCACTCACAGACACCCAAGGGTGTGCTGGCGCGCGCACACACACACACGCACACCTGTGCACACACACACCTGTACCCATATTCCTGTCACCACCTACCCCCCCCCCAGCCCTTGCAGTCCTCTGTCTTATCTGCTTTTCTGCATAGAGAAGTCTACATTACTCTCTCCAGTTTTCACCCCTGCTCCAAGCCAGAACCTTCGGGAGGCAGTGCTACTTTCAATCTTCCTTAGCTTTTTCTTTGCTCACCTGGACCCAGGTTCTTCTTTACTGTGTTCTTCACTGGAGGGGATTTGATGCGGAAGGAACAGCTTAGGAGAAAATACTGTATCTTCTCTTCAGTCCACTTAATGAGAAGCCTCTCTGGGGGCCCTTCTGAGCGATGGGCCAGACTTCCACCAGCATCCAAACAACATACCCAGCCCCTCCACAATTACCTCTGCTCTCCCCTGTCACCCTCTGACATTGCTTTGTTGTAATGTCAACCACTGACATTATTTTGAGTCTTCATTATTGCTTTTTAAAAAAGATTTATTTATTTTTATGTGTATTGGTGTTCTGTCTGAATGTCTGTATGAGGGTGTCAGATCCTCTGGAACTGGCATTACAGACAGCTGTGAGCTGCCATGTGAGTACTGGAATTGAACCAGGGTCCTTCGGAAGCTAGTCAGTGCCGTTACCCACTGAGCCATCCCTCCAGCCCCAAATATTGCTCTTAATCTGGGTCTTAAAAGCCTCTCATCTTCCCTCCTCCCAGCAACATGTCGACTGGCTCCTTAATGAACAGATGAATGAATGAACTGTCAATGCTTACTATGAATTTGGCTGGCTCTCTGGTGCTAAGAGACATTGAACATTGGACCAATGAAGTGGGTGAGAGCCCAGGCACCCTTCTTGGAGCTTGGGCAGAAAGATCAAATTTCAAGACCAGATTGGGCTTTCCAGTGAGTTCGTGGCCAGCATGGGTGACATAATAAGACTTAGTCCCAAGCAAAGGAAAGGAAGCTGCAGAATGGGCTCACTGGTAAGCGCACTAGTTGCTCTTCCAGAGGACCCTGGTTTGATTTCCAGCACCCACATGGAGGCTAACAACCATCTGTAACTCCAGTTGCAAGGGATCTGATGCCCTCTTTTGACTTCCCAAAATATATGGTGCAAAGACATCTATGCAAGAAAAACACTCATATACACACAAAACATTACAAGCAAATTAAGAGAAAAAAAAAATAGTGCTAGCTTTGGTAACAGACCTGCCTTTACCAAAGACATAGTTCTCAACTATGATGCTTTAATAAATTACTTTTTAAAAGATTTATTTATCTTCATTTTATGCCTCTGGCTGGTTTGTCTTCATGTATGTCTGTGTGTCATTTGCATGCTTGGTGCTCAAGAAAACCAGGGGAACTGGGCAGTGGTAGTGCACGCCTTTAATCCCAGCACTTGGGAGGCAGAGGCAGGTGGATTTCTGAGTTCGAGGCCAGCCTGGTTTACAGAGTGAGTTCCAGGACAGCCAGTGCTACACAGAGAAACCCTGTCTTGAAAAAACTAATAATAATAATAATAATAATAATAATAATAATAATAATAATAATAAATTAGAAAGGAAGGAAGAAAGAAAGAAAGAAAGAAAACCAGGAGAGGATGTCTGATCCCCTGGAGCTAGAGTTATGAATAATCCTGGGCAGCTCTGTGGGTGCTAGAAACCGAGCGGGGGGGGGGGGGGGGGCCTCTGTAAGGACAGCAAGTGCTCTTCACTGTGAAGCCATCTCTCCAGGCCCCAAGAAACTCCTTTCTAAAAAGTGTAAAACAGAAAAGAGAGAGAGACAGAGAGACAGAGAGACAGAGACAGAGACACAGAGACAGACAAGACTAGATAAAAGAAGGACGCCAGCATAGAAAGCTTCTGCTCCTTCTCTAAAGTCACAAAGTTTTTCAGACTGCTGGACACCAAGGTTGAGGATGCTCTTGCTTCTGCTGTGGGACAGTGCATCATGTGTGGGTGCAGTGCAGTGGACATGGGGACCACTTTCTGGTAACCATGCCAACCCACCCTACTGCTTCCGAATGCATCCTGCTGCTGGCCTCTGGTGCAACTCTCCGGGAAGAATCCTGCATTTATCTTCTTTTCCCCAACCTTTTCTTCAGCTCTAGTAACTCTTTAGCTTTGTCTGCTCTACATCTCTACCCAAGATCATTCCCTCCAAGCCGGGCAGTGGTGGCTCACGCCTTTAATCCCAGCACTTGGGAGGCAGAGGCAGGCAGATTTCTGAGTTTGAGGCCAGCCTGGTCTACAGAGTGATTTCCAGGATAGCCAGGGCTACACAGAGAAACCCTGACTAGGAAAAAACAACAACAACAAAAAAATCATTCCCCCAATATTCCTTTGGCCTTGAACACTGTCCCAGGTAGCCCAGACCATAGTCCTATCTAGTTCTACCACTAACTATCTGGTGGCTTTCAAAAGGACCACTCATCCTCCCCGGCCTGGAATTCCCCAAGTGTACACAGTAGGATGGGGCTGGAGTAGGCAACACTGAGGTTACACACCTCCCTCTCCATGCTGGGCTCCAAGCCCTAGAGAGAGAAGGGTGGGAACACCTTACCCAACTCAGTTGACCTGAGCCTCCCCACCCTCCAGGGGTTCAGACTCAAAGAGTACTGGGAAATGTTGTGAATTAATTACCATCAGACCTAGGCCGCTGTTCATCTCTGTAAACAAACATTTTAATATGCTGTAATTAATTACATCTGCCACAGCGACCCTCCTCTCATTCATCCTTCTTCGGCGTTTCTTCTGCATACCCTAGACCACTGTTCTCCTCCCACTGGGAGCCTGAAAACCTGGCAGGCCTCTCCTGACTCTCTCCCTCGCCCTCTCAACCCCCACCATGAGATGCAGGTGCTAGCATCTGCCACAACTCCGCAGCTTTTTGTCCCCTTTCCGGTCTCTCTAATGCCCTTCTGTCTTTCTGAAAGTCCTTTGTCTCTAATCCTGTCGGCCTGGGATTTCTTCCTCAACCAAGTTTGATGTTAAGAACACATCCTGTAGAGAGGAGGAAATGAAGAGGGAAGAGCATCTTCCCCAGGAGCCTAAGCTCACTCCTTAGTGAGCTAGGGCCAGGCTAATTTACAAGGATTACCTAAAAGTGGGAAGGATCCCAGATGCATTTTCTGCCTTCATCCCTCCCTTGTCCCCTTTCCTGCCTCCACAGCACTTCAGTTTGAAAAACACGGGGGCAGCTGCCCAGGTGAGCCCACCTGGAGAGACCACAATTACGTCCCTTCAAACACAGAAGGGCCGCGGCAGGGTGATGCCCTTTAGGGCAGACAGTTTAGTACCATGCTGGCCACAGGGCTGCTAGCAGGATAGACCTTATCCTTTTTCTGGGTAGGTTCACCTTGACCTGTGAAGAGCTTGGGCCAGGGCAGGGCAGGGATCACCCTGACCAGAGGTGGAAACCTTAGGTGAAAATGAGGAGAGTCACAAGCCCAGATCGTCAGGAAGGACAGGGTGAGGGCTGGCCGCCCGAGGGGTTGTTGGCCAGCCAAGCCGCGCTGGGGGAGCCGGGAGCTGGGTGGGCGGGGTAGGGCGGGCGCCACCAGGCGTGGCGCAGGGAACAGAGCAGAATGAAATGCAGATGCAAAACGTGCTCGTAAGAGTTTCCTCTCTCTCCCCATCTGCCAAAGCCGAGATTTTAATCTTTAATCCATGAGCAATCAGCGAGCAGCGGCGAATGGCACATTACAGATGTTTTACTGTCGCGGGCGTTCGCAGCTTCCGTGCTCTGCACAGGCGCGGCGCGCGGGCTCCCCTACCCTTCCCCCCCCCCCCCTTCCTTCCCCCCGACCCCCCTTAAAAAACCCCCCCCCCCCCCCCCACCTACACTCTGCAGGCTGGTTAATAAAGGAAGAGCGGAGAAGCAGGGCCTTTTAACCCTTTCCTACAAGAACTGGGGACTCTATCCTATGGGCTACGCCGGTGGCACAGGCGTGGGCTGCATAAAGGCCCGAGTACCATTTATATCTCGCTAAGGTGGATTTTCTGGGTTGAGGGTAATGAAGCCAAGGACGTTGAGTGTCCTGACAGGGAAGCCTTTCCACTTCCCACACCCTGCCAGAACCCAGCATCCCGGGCCCACTGGCAGCTCCTGCTATTAGCACTCCAGATGTTCGGCTGAGCTGAGACTCTGCTTTCCAGATGTTGGGCACCTCTGTTCTCACGTGTGGGACCACCATCCCTTCTGCATGATGAAGGAGGAGAATATTGTAGTGGTCAGATCTGGGAGATGCCAGGAAATTCTGATGAAGGGAGTCTTGAAGAGCTTCTGATTGAAACCTCACTTGGGAGGGGGCTCTACTCTCTACCATGGAGGGTGTGTGTGTGTGTGTGTGTGTGTGTGTGTGTACTAAGCATAGGTCAGGAAGGGAAGACGGGAAAGCCAGGAAAATTACTCTGGAGCTGCAATCAGGTCCAAGTGATAAATGATGCAGCCCAGGAATCCCTGGCAGTGATTCTAGTTTCTTTTTCTTTTTTGTTTTTTGTTTTCGAGACAGGGTTTCTCTGTTTAGCCCTGGCTGTTCTGGAACTCACTCTGTAGACCAGGCTGCCCTCGAACTCAGAGATCCACCTGCCTCTGCCTCCCAAGTGCTGGGATTAAAGACATGCTCCACCACTGCCCGGCTGATTCTAGTTTCTAGAGATATATTTGTATAATTTTTAAGTATTTGTCGCATTTACTAGTCTGAAAACTCCAAGAGGTCAAGAACTATTTCCATCTATCATTGTCTTCCCAGGGTCTAGAATAGGGCCTAGCACATAGTAGTCACTCAACAGATGTTTGTTAGGAAAAAAATTCCTGTAAGTCTCGGGTCATGCTTTCTTGGGCCGTTACCAACGACTTCAATTCATTCACCTCAGAACAAAAGCATCCACGTGTAACCTCCCCCCACCGAGAGAGAATGCATATTAGGAGGGATTGGAGAGAAGGCCCAGCACCTAAGAGCGGTTTTTGCTTTTGCGGAGGACCTGGGTTCCATTCTCAGCACCTACATGGTGATTCTCCACCATCCATAACTCCAGTTTCAAGGGATCCAATGTTCTCTCTGACCTCCTCAGATACCAGGTATTCATGTAGTATGCATACATGCATACATACATAAAATAAAATTAACAAATCTAATTTTTTTAAAAAAGAAAGAATGTGTCTGATACTACACCAGAGTTCTACTGGCCAAGTGCTCTCTTTGACATTTCACGCTCCCACGTCCACTCCTAAGTCTTCCTCCCTTTGGTATGCCCACAGGCACTTTCTCCTATGGTTCCCAAGGGAGGGGTTTCAAATGTATGCTAGCCCTGTCCCCAAACAGGTCCACAGTTTCACTTCCCAGGCCAGGAGCTTCCCACTCTCCACACCAAAGCCGAGTCTTTTGGGAAAGCGTGGGCAGAGAGCAATAATGAGGGAAAGCAGATAAAGGCGGGGAGTGCGGGGTGGGGGTGGGGGAGAACGAGATCTGGGGTTTAAAAACAAACAAATAAAAACATGGGCGGGGCAGGCAGCTGAATTGAAAGGAGCAGGAGAGCAGGAGGCAGCCATAGACGGAAGCTGGGAGAAAATAGTGGTTGGCCGGGGCAGCCGCAGAGAGGCCCACGCAGATGGGCATCGGCAGACAGAGGATGCAGGGGGAGCGGGATGCTGGAGGCTGGGCTCGGCTAGAGGAGAGCCGGGACCCCGGAGGCGCCCTGGCCGGCCGAGGTGGCTGTGAGCCCGCGCTGCCCCAGCCGCCGCCGTCTGTCGCAGGCCACCCCGAGCCTGGGCCGCGGGGCCCACAGGCGGCCCTGAGAGGCGGCGGCGGCGCGAGGGAAGCCGGGGCGAGAGGCAGCGTAGCCGCGTGTGTGTTTTTATTATTATTATTTCTGATTAAAGAGGAATTCATCTCGTATCTGCCTCCTGCCAGGGGCCGAGGCGCCGCCATTGGGGTTAACGGTGCGGAAGAATACAAAAAAATTTCATTGAGGAGGATTATAAAAGTTACTAGCTGGAACATTAACAGAAGAGTAACTTGTAAAAAATGCAATATTACAATATTCACAAGGACGGCAGAGCGTGGTAAAGCTATAAAATTCAACATTAAAATCTTCCACAGCCTAGATAACCTAGTTAACAAACATGGTATTGGAACTACTTTTCTATTGGGGATGAGGGATACGGTGCCGGGGGCTGATCACACCTCGGCTGAGGGCGGGGTGGGGGCGGGGCGGCCTAGGCTAGCCCCGCCTCTCTCCTGCCTCAGCCTCCTTCCCATGAAAATGGGCACAACCAGAACTCTCATAGGTGGAAAACGCCGGCAGAAAAGCGCCTCCAAACCTCGAATGAGTTTGCACGTTTGTGAGGTTATTTCTTATATGATGTACTAAGTGAAGCAGAGAGTTCAGTATAGGTTTAGGATGCATATCTCTCTATAACGGCTGCAAGTGTGCATAAAATGTATTATGAAAGGATTTAATGTGTGCTCATGATATCTATGTGAAATAAGTGAGCCTCTATGTAGAATAGATGTGTGTATGCACAGTATGTATGGGTGAGATGTAAGTCTAGAGAGCATAGGAGCATAGGCATTTACTGAGTACTTGTCTGTATGGTGTGTTCATGCATAGTGTGTGTATTTGGGGCTCGCACGGTATATTTTTCCAAGAAAATATGTTTATATGTTGCACAGTTTCATGTGCAGGGTACAGACATCAAAAGGCATGATGTAGCTGTTAACAGGCAGTATGTTCAAATACTATCAAAAGTGTGTCTGCTGTGTATGCATAATACGCATGCGTAGACAGTCCTTAAGATATGATACATGAGTGTGCAGAGCCTATGTTCAGAACGTGTGCACCTGAGTGTGATGGGCGTGAATGGGGGTGACTGTGGATGCAAGCGCCCAGAGACTTGTATATGCGCCTACATCCATAGTGCACAAGTATTTGAGCAGTATGCACATGCATGAAAGGTGTGTGTGTGTGTGCGTGTGTGTGTGTGTGTGTGTGTAAAACCCACAGACGTGTGAACCAACAAAGTGTGCACCTGCAGAAACAGAACGTCTGTGTCTATCAACCCACAAAAGTGATGATCCAAAGCACAGACTCAGGGGATGTATCTTGAACAACAAGTACTTTTCTGTGTGCTGTCTATATATGACCTTGGGCCCACAGCCTCTAGGTGTCTTAGCCTTCTTGACAGTACTTATTTCACAGGGTTGTCATTAGGGTTAGCTGAGTTAATACTTGCTACAGTGGGAGTAGGAAAAGCTGGTACCTTAAAAAATGTTCGAAACAAATAGATAGGTGTGGTTAAGAATCTAGGGATTAGCTGGGCATGGTGGCCACACCTTTAATCCCAGCATTTGGGAGGCAGAGGAAAGTGGATATCTGAGTTCAAGACCAGTCTGGTCTATAAAGTGAGTTCCAGGACAGCCAGGGCTACAGAGAAACTCTGTCTCAAAAAACAAACCAAAGGATCTAGGCTTTGCTGGGAATTGAACTCAAGACTTCTAGAGAAGCAGCCAGTGTTCTTAACAAAAAATCTTGGGATTAGGAGCTGAAAAGACAACTCAGATTAGCTTCTCTTGCAGGGGACCTAAATTTAGTTCCCAGAATCCACAGGATAGCTCATAACCACCTGTAACTCTAATTCCAGAAAACCCAATGCCCTCTTCTGGCCTTTTCTGGCACTAGGCACAGATGTGATACAGACATAGACAGGAAACACTCATACACATAAAATTAAAAATTAGAATTAAAGTTAAGAATCCTGAGGTAAATCAATTGTCCTGAATTGCACAGCACTTGGAAGGCAGAAGTAGAAGTTAGCCTGATCTACATATACAGTTCCAGGCTAGCCAGGGCTACATAGTGATACCCTGTCAATAATAATAATAATAATAATAATAATAATAATAATAATAATCTATCCTAGATTATCTGGTTGGGCCTTATGCTACCAGAAAGATCTTCTCAGAGAAAAACACACACATTATCAAAAGAGAACTAAGAACAGAAGCATAGGCAGAAATGAGGCAGCCATGACCTATGGTATATGAATAACTTCCAGAAGATTCAAACAAGCAAACAAATTCTTCCCAAGAGCCCCGAGAAGAGGTTACACCCCAGTAACACAGTTTCAGTCTCAGAAACCCAAAATGTAAGATGATATATGTAATGTTGAAGACATTCCCAATTTGGGCTGGAGAGATGGCTTAGCGGCAACTGGAGCCAAGTCTTTTTCTGACTTCCTCAAGCACTAGGTCCTCCTGTGGAGTACAGATATACATGCAGCCAAAAAATAAAAATAAAAATAAAAAAGCCCATAAACATAATAAAATAAAATGTATTTAAAAATGGTAGCAATTTGTTATGGTAGAAAGAGGAAATTAATGCACTAATAATGCACCTAGAATGTGTCACGTGTCGTGCGTACCTTAAAATAGTTGTAAAATCAATCCTTAGAGGTAACACTTGAGGCCCTAGGCAAAGCCAATGTGTACTCCTAGTTGCCAAACTTGTCTCTTTGTTTGAGGCTGTCTCTGGCTGCCCTTGGGCCACTGATCTGGATCCTGCCAGAGCCTTTGTTTGGCCAACAGAAGCATGGGTGTGGGCAAGGGGGTCTGGAAAGTTCCTTCAATGCCTGCCTGCCCTTCCTTAGTCATACGCAGGGTGCTGGGATTAATACTAGATGCCTGGAGCAGGAGAAAAGGTGGAGAGTTTGGGGTATTCTACTTCATTTGGTCTTAACCAGGCTTGGCAGAAAGACAAAGGTATTGTGGGTAAACACACACACAAATGTAAGGCTGTCAACTCAACCAGTTTCTGGCCGGTGTAACTAGATGGCTTAGATAATCTCCCTGCCTCACCTTCCCTATCTATAAAATGGAGTAAAGTTGGCGTCTAACCCATAAGGTTGTTTTGAGGACTAACTCTTACCAGAAAGACCTGTGGAAGTGCCTAGAACATGTTCTTGGTCGATGCAGACATTTGGCAACAGCACTGCTTTTCCCTCCTTCTGAGAAGGGACTGTGTACTGCTCTGGCTGGTAAGCCAGGTTAAAATCAAAGCTCTACCGCTAGCTTATGAGCATCAGCAAAGCTTCAATCCAAATGAGCCTCAGTCAACAACACCTGCTTCAAAAAGATGCCCCGTGAGGATCAGAATCTAGAAATTTAGGTGTGGTCAAAGACACTTCTGGTCTTCAGCCATGCTTGCTCATGTACGTCATGTAGTTAGTGAGAAAGTTACAAGATTCTTCTGAGTATGGAAGACTCATACTGGTGTGTATGACTCACACATCAGTAATCTTAATGCGCAAAAGGCCGAGGCAGGAGGATTGTATATTGACCAGACTGTGCTGGCTACAGGGTGAGATGCTGTCTCAACAGACAAATGCAAATCTTAAGATATACCAAAGGGCACACAAGGCCCTCACAAAGGCAGCCAGTTTCTTCTGTATCAATCCAGAACTGATCTCTGCGGGTCCATGAGGACATGCACGCATGGATGCTCTTCCTCACACCAAGTGAAGCTGCACACCTGTTTCATGCTTCCTTTCTCATTATCTTGAAATCTTTCCATGTGTCAACACTAGCAGACCCTTTTGCTGGGTTAAGGCTGCATAGCATTCTGTTGAAAAGCGTAAGTCTGTTAACTCAGTTCTAATAATAGCCATTAGGATTGATTTTTTAAAAAAATGAGTCTGGCTCTCATGTAGCCTAAGCTTGCCTCAAACTCAATATACAGCTGGGGATGACCTTGAACTTCTGATTCTCCTACCTCAACTTCCCAAGTGCTAGAATCACTGGCATGCACCATAGCACTGGGCTTTCTGTGACTTCTAACCAGTAAACAAAATGGCAGTGACTATCCTTGCTTATCGGCCCTTTGATCATTGGCCCATTAGATTGTTTGTCTTTTATATTTTAAATAGCTTCTAGGACATTTCATATAAAAACCAGTCTTTCTGGTTGGTGATGTAGCTCAATGGTAGAGCACATGTCTAATTTGCATGAAACCCCAGAGTTTGATCATCTGCACAAAATGCCAAAAATAAATGAATAAATAGCCACCAAACTGTTTTTATTTTGGTCTGGCTTTTTAAAAGATTTGTTTATTTCACGCATATGAGTGCTCTATCTGTATGTACACCTGCCAGAAAAGGGCATCAAATCCCAGGATAGATGGGTTGTGAGCCACCATGTGGTCGCTGAGAATTGAACTCAAGACCTCTGGAAAAACGGAGAGTGCTCTTAACCATTGAGTCATTTCTCAATGGCTTTTTTGGGACAGGTTTCTCTGTATAGTCCTGGCCATCCTGGAATTCACTCTGTAGACCATGCGGCCTCAAACTCAGAGATCCACCTGTCTCTGTTTCTTGAGTGCTGGGATTAAAGGCATGCACCTCCACCCAGCCAAACCATATTTTTAAAATCTAGACAACTTGTCATTATTTGTCCCATCTTCTGCATGGCAAGGATCTCCTTTTTCTCTCTGGTGCTGGAAATTTATTTCCCAAGACTTCACGCGCTATAGACAACTGTTCTGCATCTGAGATACATCTCAGCCCAGGGTCCAGAACCAAGGACCCCTGTGTGTTAAATAGACCTTCCTGGGCTGGTGGAGCGCTCAGGGATGATGTATGTGTTTGCAAACCCTAAGCTGGATTCCATGCCCAGCATCACAGAAAATTAAATGAAGAGGCTTCTCTTCTCCTGTGGTCCTGCAGTTCCTTTCCACTGTCTTCTCAACTAACCCTGCCTTTCACATTTGACTCCTGGTAAAATTTCTGCAACAGGCCATACAAAAATAGTGTTTGGTACCAACTAAGTATACAATATAGATTATTTCTCTTTTGCAAGGAGTTACTATTCTATCTACAGGTTCAGAATGAATATGTTTTAGATATTTTGTCTGGTTTTCCTGCATGAGTGAGTAGGTTGTCTTCTTGCTTTAAGTCTCTATATTTTTAATGTTATGTGTATATATGAGTGTTTGCCTGCATGTATGTATATGTAGCACATGGACGCTTAGTGTCTTGGAGGTCAGAAGAGGGTATCTGATTTCCTAGAACTGGAAGTCCAGACAGTCATGAGCTGCCGTGTAGGTGCTGGGAACTGAACCTGGCTCCTCTGCAAGCACACCAAATGCTTTTCACTGCTGAGCCATCTCTGCAGCCCCAGAGTTCCATTCTTAAAGTGCTTAGGAAACTGGAAGTCCAAACAGGAAGAGGAACTATTGCTCAGAGACACGCCCACAGGCCTTCCAAAGCTCAGAAAGAAGAGAGGGAATCTGTCACCTGCATCCTGTCAGATTTAACAAGATGAAGACTAACCTGTCTGTTAGTCTTTCACTGGCGATAGTGTAGCCATTAGCCACAATTATATCAAATATATCGATTGCATTAATTAAAACAAAAATCAACCCCCAAGAGCTGGGAAGATAACTTTGCTAGTAAAGTGCCCACTATGCAAGCACGAAGACCAGAGTTCAATTCCTTGAACCCCTGTACAAAAATATGATAAAAAGGTTGGCAATATCAATGTGAGGGTGGTGGCCATAGGCAGATTCCTGCAGCTTACTGGGCAGCCAGCCTAACCTATTTGATATCCCAAGCCAGTAAGAGAACCTGTCTCAAAACCCAAAGTGGATAGATAGTACCTGGGAAACAAAGAAGCTTGATCTCCAGTCCCAACAGGCACAAACACACATGTGCATACAAGCAGACACACATGAAGACTCCTCCCCCACCCCCACCCCCCCCCCACAGTTCCTCAGTTACACTTGCCACATTTCAAGTATTCAATAGCCACATGTGGCCAGGGGGCACCATACTGAACATCTGCACCATCTCAGAGTGCTATGGATACACTGCTCTAGACTAGATTCTCCACAAAGGCTTAACAAACTCCCTAACTCTTACCCACCACTGTTTCTCATGCCATTTCGTGAGCTGGTACAGAGAAGGCACTCAATAAAGCTTTGGAATTAACAGCTAAGGAATAAATGAACAAATTAATGAATGAACAAGCCAACCAACAACCAGTGGGACACACAACTACAGATTCTTCTAGTGCAACATACAGAGGCCACCCTTAGACAGGAAACTGAGAACAGACTAGGTCAAGTGGACATCAATACTATGCTGGAGACTAGCTGTTCCCAGGAGAGCCAAAGCATCACTCCCAGGACTGAGGCCTACACAGGAAGCAGTTCTTGGTGATGGTTGCCAGAAACCTATATTCTGAATATTGTTGCTCTCTTTGGGTGTGTGTTGCCTTCTCCTTGAAGTCCGAATAAGTCCTCCTACATGGAGATGCCTCATTAACCCCTATGGATCAGAGTGGAGCAAGTGAGCCTCTTCCAAGTGCTGAATGGGCAACTAGGTATAGGGAAACTGCCCCCACCCACAGGAGACTGGGGCTGCTTTATGGGACCTGTGTCCACCTAAAGGGGTATCAGTGTGGGGAAGGAGGAAGATAGGAGGGGGAAGGAATAGAAGGAAAGAGGCGGGAGGAGAAGGGGGAGACAGGTGAGAATCTGAGAACAGAGAAAGCACTGCAGATCTCTGCATTGGTGTGTTTCTATCTGTGCATGTCTGAGTATTTGGGGGACTTTGTGTGCAACATAAAGTTCTGTGCATGCACTGGGAAGTTGTGTGCAGTATGTGGGGAGCTATGTCTACATACGAGGAGAGTAGGATATGTGTGTGCGCAGATTTTAAGTATAAGTGTGTGTGTGCATTTGCGCATATAAGTGTATGACTTTCATGCACACACACGTGCGCACGCGCGCGCGCGCGCGCGTGTGTGTGTGTGTGTGTGTGTGTGTGTGTGTGTTACTATGCAATGGTAGGCTGTGTGAGAACTTGGCATTGTGAATATATAATCAGAGAATTGCACATAGTCTGTGTAGTGGGGCTGTGGCCTGGAGGTTTGTGTTGTTTGCTGTGTACAGGGAACTGTGTAGCAACCAGACTGGCTTCCTACACACTCGTGAACAAGTTTGGCATGCATGTAACCCTACTTCATTTCTTGTGTCTCCTGGATGTGGGCTCCAGGTGGTCCCTACAATCAGCTAGTGTGAGCACCACGTTGGAAGACTTCCACAGTCCCTGAGAGAAGTCTAGGAAGCGCTTCTAGAGGGGCCTTCTTGGTTATTAGTTTTCCTAGGGAGAAAGGAGATGACCTAGCTCTGACGGAGGAAAATCAGAGAGAGAAGCAAGGACGAAGGCACAGAGAGGAAGGAAGGGCGGGCAGCCTGGCAGGACAGGTCAATAGGCCACAGGACCTTGGTCAGCAAGTGGAGGGGGTGGGAGCTGAGAAGAGATCAAAGGCCAAGCTTAGAGATAAGGAAAGAAGAGCTGAGAGGGACCGGTGGGAAGTGTGGACTCCAGAGCTGGAGAACCCCGGCGGATCAAAGGCCAGCGCGGGGGTGGGGCGGGAAGGGAGGAGGTAGGTGGGAGGGACTCCGGAGGGACCCGGGAGGGAGTCGGTGGGGGGGGAACTGGCGGGCGCTCGGGCGCTCCGAGGCGCGCGGCTCCCCGGGGAGACCGCAGACACTTTGCGGAGATGTTACTCCGGAGTTGGAGACGATGATAAATATGATAATTTGTATAAAATCTGAATGGGTCTTGTTTTCAGGGAGAATGCCTCGGATGATGAATGGGCCCGGCTCCCAGATAGATGGCTGATAAAAAGTGTATTGGATTGGCGAGAGCGATTTTAATTCTCATTCGGTACCTGCAGATGCCGCGCCCGCGCCCTGCCTCTCCTCCCTCCTGCCCACGGTGCGGGGCGGCCGGCGGCCCTGCTGGCCTCGGCGGCTCCGGAGGCTCCTGAAATGACTCTAATTACAGAGTTATTAATTTTAAGAGGAGGGTGAGCGGGGGGTTTATGATTATTAATCGAGCACCGGCGCTCGGCGGGCGGGGCGGGCCGCGGGTGAGCGAGGCTTCGAGTGCGCAGTCCGCGCGAGGCCCGGGGCAGTTGCAAGCCGGGCGAGCTTCGCGGCGGCGGCAGCCAGGCCCCTGCGGATGCGGGCTGCAGCTCGCAGAGTCCCCCAGTGATCACATGCACCTGTCACCCGTGCTTCCAGAGACGACTCAGAGCAGCAGGTTCCAGGTCTGACCTGCGCACCTGCAGAGCCATATCCCCTACTCCAGCAGCAGAAAGGCCGATGCGGAGGAGCTCTGCTAGAGGAACCCCGACATTTCAATCCCCAGCTCCCAACTCCCACAGGTGTCTAGGAGTGCTCATGACCCACAGCAGGTGACATGGATGTATCCTTGAAAGGCGAATGATCAAGGCAATGGCATTCATGAGGCTCCTACTGAATGCTAGGCGCTGTGAGAGGTGCTTTTAAGAATTCAGTTTTCCTAATCTAAGGATGCTGGCATCCCGCTTCCCAGATGAAGAAACTAAGATCAAGACTAACTTGAAGAAAGCTTCGCTTCAGGGATGCTGTAGTCTGTTTCGCTCTCCTGCAACACACACACACACACACACACACACACACACACACACACACACACACTTACTTTTCCTTGGCAGAGAAAGGTGAGGGAGGGGGGAGGGAGATACAAGAGAGACATTTCCTATCTCTAATTTACATCCGTCCAGTCAGTCACCTTCATCCCCAGTGTCGACTCTGAACGATTTGGCATGTTGCCTAACATTCTGTCCGTCTTAGGGGAAGATTTTCAAGACTAGACTGTGAGCTGTAAAGGCAGACCCCTGAAAGGAGTACATAAATGCTTTCTGCTCCATGGTGCCTGCTCTGTGGGAATATCTATTTGCTCGACTACAGCGACTGTTTTACAGAACTCCAAGGTCATTTGAAAGAAGGTATTAAGCGTTTGTTTGCCAGAAAACAGTTAACTTTCAGTTAAAAAAAATAAAAAAGAAAAAAGAAGAAGCCTGTCCAGAAACATGGGCCAGAGGATTCCAACATACATATTCCTTTCTTTCCCTCTGGGTGGGTTAAAGGAATCAGGAATGGCCCTGGATCATTCTAGGGCTTCCTCAACTCATGTCTTCTGCCAGCAAGGTGAGGGACTTCTCCAGCTTAGAGAAGGGAGCTCTGGTCCAAGGCTATGAATGTGGTGTCTTCTAGCTCCCATAAGGTCAGTTCTGTTGGTAGTCACACAACCCAGCCTGTAGAGAGGACAGGATTTCCAGTGGGGTTCTCAGAAGTCTTAGCTTCCTGCAGGCTCCAGTGGTGGAGGGATTTGGGCCAGTTTCCTGAGGTTCTGCATGGGCAACCTAGGTCATGCCTTGGGGTTGGGTGATCAAGATCAGTCTAGGGCAGAGGTTCTCAACCAGTGGGTCGTGGCCCCTTTAGGGTCAAATGAGCCTCTCACAGGGCTTTCCTAAGACCATTAGAAAACACAGATATTTACATTATGATTCATAACAGTAGCAAAATTACACTTATGAAGCAACAACAAAAATATTTTATGGTTGGGAGTCACCACGACATGAAGAACTGTATTAAAGGGCCAAAGCATTAGGAAAGTTGAGAATCCCTAGACTCTAGGGGTTCTTATCTGTGCCTGGTGTTGAGGATAAGGCCTAATGAGAGACTGAGCCCAGCTGCCATGTGGTGCAGAGGGTATCTTACCTCCCTACACTGAAGCTTCAGACCAAGTCCAAGGGCATCCTAGCCAGAGACAGGGCCTGGCTGGGGAAAGAGGCTCCCAAGACAGAGGATACTTCTTGGAATTTGGGTTCGGTGAGATCTGGCTGGCTGGGTCTCAGAAGCCAGCTTTGAACTTCCGGGCTTAGATAACCCCTGGATAGAGAAGAAGAGTGGGTGTAGGGTGAAGGTCTGGAAACAAGAGTGCAAGGGGGCTCTTATTTGTCACCAAAAGGAAAACTCCCAAGGGAAGTCCTCTTAGACACAGACAGAAGTTCTCTCCCCATGCCTTTCCTTTAGGGAAAGACATGTCTAGCATACCACAGCATAAGCTCTCATAGCTGTAGGTTACAGAAGCATTCTCAGGCTAGAGAGCCTGGCTGTGCCACCTGCCCGGCATAAGAGAGGAAAAGCTACTAAAATGCTTTGTGCCTTGCTTTCTTCATCTGTAAAATGGGACTGATTATCGTAGGTGAGGGATTGGGGAGATGGCTTAGTGGACCAAGCCCTTGATGCTAAAGCATGAAGGCTCAGAGTTTCCTTTCCCAGATCGCATAGGAAAGCCAGCTGGCTGGAATGCCACCGGTAATCCCAGCACTCAGGAAGTAGAGCCCTGAGGCAAACTGGCTAGCTAGACCCTGCCTCAATAAAGTGGAAAGTAAGGGAAGAAGACACTCCATGTTAATGCCTGGTCTCCACAGGTACATATATATGTGTGTGTGCACACCTACACATTAAAACATGCACATACACATATCAAATATATACACATACACACAAACCACACAGAGAGAGATGTATATGAAGATGAAGGGAATCACTGTGTAAAAGTACTCCGTGCGTGACATGCAGTGAGCCCCAGTCATCTTAGTTGTCTCTGTCGTTTTTTATCACCTGCCTTGCCACCCCAGGCCCTCCATCTGAAGTGACTACACCCCTTAGTTGCTCTGTCTTAACCAGACTTTGTGTCCTGTACTCAGCATAAAGAGGTCTGAGGCCTGGTATGGGGGCACCTGTAATCCCAGCTGCTTGGAGGATGAGACAGGAGGAGCTCCAGTTTGACACCAGAGTGACTTGACACTTTGACACAGAGTAGCGAGACCCTATCTCAAAAACAACAACAATAATAAACAAATAAACAACAACAGAAAAAAACAGTCTGAGTCCTGAGTGGGTTGGAAATGAGCTAATATGTGCCAAGAATGTTCAGATATATTAACTTATTTAACTTCTGTGCTCTGTGAACATATAGGCACCATGTATTCAAGGGATTTGATTACATAGCAGGTATGTTCCTTATCTGAGGAAGAAAGAGCCCACGTCAGGACTGCCGCCTCCATTTTCCACTCTTGAGGCTGCCTTCTCTGACATTTTGGGATTTATGACAAGCCTTCTTCTTTACTAATATGCATTGATCTGAGAGGCTGCCTCCTAAAGGGTGAGGAAGTGCAGTGGAGGGTGTCAGAGGTATAGGGAGGAAGCAGAGTAGAGAGGAAAGTACTGGATGGCTGGTGAGATGGCTCAAGTCAAGGTGCTTGCTGCCAAGCCTGATGACCAGAGTTCAATCCCTGCGGCCAACACAATGGGCCGGGAGGACCGACACCCACGCGTTGCTGTCTGATTTCCACAGTCACTCTGTGGCACGTGCATGCTTCCCATGCACACATTAAATAAAATTCAATAGAATGTTTTAAGTTTCCTCAGGAACCTAAGCGGACCTTTACTTAACATCTTAAACACATGCACATGTGCACACAAACACACCTGGAGTGTGCAGGCCTCCTATCTCTACTTCTCTGTGTAGCATCTCTGGCTCCCGGAAGGCAGGTTTGCCTTGAGATTTTATCTCTTTTTTCTAGGCAAGTTTGCATGCTTTGTTTCTGCTGCTCTCTCTCACCCCTAGTCCATTATGCATTCCTCCAGTAATGGCCTTGCTCCCAAAATCAGACCTTGTTACTCCCTTGTCTAAAATCTCTCAGTGGCACCCCATGGGCTACAAAGGAAAACCAAAACTTTGGAACGATGCTGTTGCTTCCCTGTCTGTCTTCTTGCCCGTGTCTTCTCTGCCCTTCCTCTTACATGGCTTCATATGGTGTGTGTGTGTGTGTGTGTGTGTGTGTGTATGTATTTCCAGTTCCTCAAGGTATACTGTTGATTCTCCCTGTGTTTTCTCTCTCTAGGCCTGAGGAATGTTATTCCTCCATTTAGGGTACACTTAGTTACCTTTTTCTCTGTATAGGAGGTTGAACCTAGGGCCTCACAGATGCTAGGCAATCAATGTCTCCCTGAGTAAGATCCCCAGCTTCTCTGGCCCGCTGGTTTTAAATTTTTTGAGACAGGGTCTCACTAAGTTGCCAAGGCTGGCTGTAACCTTTCCAGCTTCCAGCTTCAACTTCAAGAGCATCTGGCATAGGCCTGCACTGACAGCTCAGTAGTTGAAAACACTGACTGCTCTTGTAGAGCACCTGGGTTCAGATCCCACGGGATCACTCACAACTGCCTGTAACTACAGTTCCTACATATCTGACTGCTCCCCTGATCTCTCTGGGCTCTTGTACGCACGTAGTACACACGTACACATAAGATTAAACTTAAAATTGTAAAGAGTCTCGGGGATAGGAGGCCTGCAGCAGCAGGCTTAGCTCAGGTCTAATCATCTTGTAAGGTCTCTGACACCAACTTGTTTTCCTGTATCCCAAATCATCCTTGAAGACACACACCCATCATCAACCCCAGACAGACAGGGTCTCGCTATGTAGTCCTGACTTCTCTGCAACTCCATATTTAGACCAGACTGGCCTTGAACTAACTCAGAGATCAGCCTGCCCCAGCCTCCAAAGGCATGCAGCAACAAGCCCAGCTAAGTCTCCCCCATGTGGACACGTTCAGACCTTTTCTTTGCCAACAGGTAGTGTCATCCTTAAGAAGGAACCAGTGTGGGGTTTACCTCTGTGGCCACAGTGTGAAGCACAGTTCAGACCTAGGCTTCTGATGGGATGGCCTGCCTCTTGTCCCAGCTCAGTGGTACCTCTCTTCTCTCCTCCACTTAAGAGCCCTCAGGTTTCAGCACCAGTTAAACACCCTGTGCCCCTGCACAGGTAGGAAGTGACCAAGCCACCCATCTGCTTCCTGAAGGACTATTTTTCTCCTACTTCAACTAGGAGTGAAGGTCAGAATGCAGTTATAGAGTGGGCTGGACCCCATCAACCCAGAGACTCTAAGGATGGAAATTTTCCTGAGCATTTGTCATTCAGAGGCTGCCAGGCCAGACTGGATGACTTCCTTTCCTTACTTTGGGTCACATTGGTACAAAGGCCCTTAGCAACCCTGTGGGGGTCTCAGTCTTTATTCGGACATCCTAGGAGAGGAAAAACACAAACTTGTAATGTAGAATCCCGAAAGCATGGGGGCAGGGTTCCAACCTCTCTCCTGGCAGAGCATTCATCAGACATTTTCCTAGCGTCCTTACACATCCTCTCTCTCCCTTTTTCTTCTTCTTCTCCCTTCCCCTTCCCACTTCTTTCCTCTTTCCCGTGTCTTAGCTCCTTCTACCCACTGGTCTAGACAGCCAGTGCTGGCCCAGCCTGGCCCAAAGCAAGCAGGATCTGTACAGTGAGCCTTTCTGTAATCCCAGGGAGTGGGACTAGGAAATGCGCCCTCCGCTGGCGCTGGATCGCCGTACTCTTCGTAGCTTTTTTTCCCCCTTCACAGCTGTGGCCTATCTCTCCAGCCTGGACGCTCCAGATCCACCACGGGGAATTCTCCAAGGGCTTGCTGAAGAGCGACGAGTCCAAGCTGAGGGGACGCAGAGGGTCTGAGCTAAAGGGCCTTTACCTGTCCCAGCCCCATCTCAGGCCAAAAGTCACGAACACCCAATACAACTTCTAACCAGAGCCCAGTGTCGTTTATATACAGGTTTTCCTCACTTGCCATGGACTCAGAATGACACACACACACACACACACACACACACACACCACAAGCTTTAATGTGGTCAAACGCTGGGACTTCTCCTTTGGGACCAGTTCTGCGTGGGACCCCACCTAGACACAGCCTGTGGCCACTGTCAAGGTTAGCAGCAAAGCACTTGCTCTCTTCTCTTCTCTTTTTTCTTTTGTTCCCCCCCCCCTTTATTCTCTTCCTTCTTCCGCTCCCTCCCCCTAGCGCGACTTCTCTTACTTCATTTCCCTCTTCACTTTCCCCTTCGTTCCCTTTTCTTTCTCTCTTTCTGCCTCTTTTTTGTCGTCTGCATTTTCCTGTTCTGTTCTCCTCTCCTTCTGGGTCCCTCTCTTTCTTTGGACCTCTCTTCCCGGTCCCTTTGCTGTCCCTGGACGAAGCTCGCATGGTTTCCCGACGTTCTTTCCTGACTGCTGCGTCCTGTCCTCACTTTTCCGTTCTCCTAGGGGCCCCCGTCTGGCGGGCTTGAGTCCGACTCCCCCGCCGCCACGGTAATTTATTCGCCTCACTCGACGGAATCAGGTGCTGAACCGAGCCCCGGAACAAGGGAACAGATTTCTCCCAGGAAGAGTTTTGTGAACTTAACGACGCTAATTACGGGGTGCGGGACGCGCCGCCAGAGGAGGGGAGGCGCGCTGGGTCAAGCTGGACCAGCTTGGGGAAAGGCTCAGGCTGCAGGCCTCCCTGGGCGCCTTCCAGAAGCCTCCCTATGCCTCTCGTCCGGGCTTCACCCTTCCCTGGGAACTTTCCTGTCCGAGTTAACTATTAACCGTTGGCGAGAGGCAATTTTCTTCGGAATTTCAGCGATTTCCTTTTCGCAGTGGAAGCAGATTAACATGCAAACGGGGAGGCGATCGGCTCGAGTCTGTCCCTCCAAACTGTCCCGACCGCCGGACAGCGGAAAACTACAGCCCCGGCCCCCCACGCCTGCTTGAGCAGGGGCCGTGACCCAGCCAGTGCCCGCAGAGAAGGTGGAAAAAGCCCAGCGTTTGTGCGGAGCGAAGTTGGGGGTGGGGTGGGGGGCTTAACCCAGACTTAGTCAGAGACCTCAGCCTTTGGCGTGTACAGCCACACCAGGAACCCAGAAGCAATACAGCCATATCCCGGCCCCCCAGTCTTGCTTGTTCAGAATTCAGGGAGAACCCTCCCAGACCCGCAGACCCACGGAGCGATTACTCCCTTCCCCGCTCTTTGTCACTGGCCGCACCCCAGAGTGAGCACCCTGCTCAGGCTTCTGGCCGCTGCAAACTTTGTTAAACTCCTTGCCCGCTCAGCTACCCCCCGCCCCACGCCCCGTTTCTTTTCTTGCCTGGCCTGCTTTTCCTGAAGCAGGGAAAGAGAAGGTTATCACCTTCGAATCCTGGGAGTTGGGACCCCGTCTGGCTGGCACATTAGCCTCTGGCCTCCCGCCAGGCTGCCAGACAGCAGAGCATTCCTCACGGAGAAGCATTGGTGACTAGAGCGACCAGGCTTACCACCGCCCCTGCTGCTGTTCCTAGGGCTGCCCATGTCTGACTATCCCAGGACACTTGGGACTTGCCCCAGCCATGGGCAGTGCTGGTCTTAGATTGGCAACCTCTAGCACAGAGGTCTCCTAGCTTGTTCTTCAACAGCTCTAGCCTCGAGTTAGTCTTTCCCTGCCTGCCAGGTTCTCTCAGCCTCTGGCAGGTTGTTTTCTCTCTCTCTCTCTCTCTCTCTCTCTCTCTCTCTCTCTCTCTCTCTCTCTCTCTCCATGTGTGTATGTGTCTCTGTCTCTCTTGTTTGTTTCCAGGCACGGACACTGATTGCGCCTTATGAAGTTCTAACTGGTTTTGTGTCAGGAAGATCTTTCTCGCTGCTACCCAGCCTGGCGTGACGGATTAAACATCAACTAGTTAAATAAAAATTAATATCAACTGCCTCCTAACTTCTAATGTCATGTTGTTTATAACTAATGAACTGATTAGGGGATAAACACATCACGGAGACATTCGGCTTTCCTGCCTCAGCTCCTGTGCCCACTCCAACGCTGCCAGTTGCCAAGCCAGGGAAGAGGCGGTTGCTGGGGTGGGGGCGGGAGGGCAGGCTGCCTAGACTGGAGGTTTGTCCCTCTGCCTGCCTTGATTCTCATTCTCTCTCTCTCTCCCTCCCTCCCTCCCTCCTCATTTCCCTTCTGTACATTGCCCCTTCTCCACCCCATTTCCTGCTTTATCTCTTTTGCTTGCTTTTCCTCTCTTCTGTCCTCCCTTCTTCCCGTTCCACCGCCTGTCTATCCCTGTTCATTCCCCTGTCCCTGGTGTCTGATATCTTTCCCTCTCTCTGCCCCCACCCCCAGTCTGAGCCAGCCCCCCTTATTCTGTCATAACCCAGCCCCCTTCTTTTCCTTTCTCTTTCTTCCTCCCTGGCCAGCGCAGAGTACAATAATAACCAAAGTCCTTGTAACTGAGCATATGCCCCGACTCAAAGCAAGACACAGCCATTCCCCCAAAACTTAGACACACACACACACACACACACACCCCTATTTAATTAGGAAAAAAGTGTTTTCTTCATCTCTCCTCTTCCATCTCAAAGGGATCAAGATAACAAAAAAAAAATCCTTAAAATGTGTACCTTCCTGACCCTGAAGCAATTATCATAAGTTCTATGACTAAATTTAATTTCAGGAGGAAAAAACAAAACTGTTGTAGTATCTTCTCTCTGGGCTTCAGATCCACTACCAACCAGCCAGCCTCAACCTCACATGGGTAGCCTCCTCTTCGGAGGCCCCTTTCCTAAAGATAAACCCAATCACAGTTGTCATCATGACAACAGTAAGGCAGAAAGGCCCTGGTGATATTTCTTTTTCCTCCCTAGGAAGCCACAATGTTTAAACTTGGTTTGCCCTGGACCGCAGGGTCTGACAAGACAATAACAACAGAAAAAGCTTTTAAAACCAATTTAGCACACGTGAAAATGTAATTCTAATGAAGAATCAATAGGCTGGCGGATCATTTTTCCTGCGACTCCTTGGAGATCCTGAAAGAGGTTTTCAATCAATGGGGCCAGCAATGAGCCAAAGGGCCCAAGAGACAGTGTGGTACAGGAGTGAGGGCTGGTGGACAAAGAGAGACAGAACCTGAGGGAGGAGACCAGAGGGACCGGAAGGACAGGGTACTCTGACTGGCATTATTTTGTAGGTGTTTGGAGGAAGAATAGCAGAAGCAAAAGCTAAGAAGCCTTCACCCTCTTCAAAACCCCTCAGTTATGCAGACTAGCTACTTAGCACAGTGGCCTCCACTGCCTTCTTTAGGACCTAAGTCTATCCCTTGCACTGCCCCAGCCCTGGATCCTGTCTTTAGGCACTGGCTTAGGAACAAGAAAGCTGAGTGTGTGGCCTCAGTTCCAAAGCCCCCATTCCCCAGTGAGCAAGCACTTCCCTACCCATGTGTCTCAGAGATTGGGTCTCAACCCCTGGTTCAACCCTGTAGGAACAAAAATACTTGATGCAAGTGTGGTTGAACTTTATGGCCATGTAAGCACACTCTGTCTCCTAAGTAACCTGTGAAAAGGGTAGGAGTTGCTATCACCATCTCAGACACTACGAAACAAAGACACCGAGATCTGTGCAGCGGAGGTGAGATTCCACAGGATGAGACCCATGTGTGGCAGTGGACACTTTTAGTTAATTCCAGCACCTGAGAGGCAAAGGCAGGCAAATCTGTGAGCTCAAGTTCAAGACCATTCTACTCAACATAATGAGTTTTAGACCAACCAGGGGTATATAGAGAGATCTGTTGCAAACAAGAGAAAGATCTTAACCACAACAACCATGTGTGTGTGTGTAGTGTGACCCGATGGGTAAAGACACTTAGCATCCATTGTTCCTCATCATCTGAGTTTGATCCCTTCAGACAATACTGAAGGAGAATGAACTAACTACTATCTATGTTTCCCTCTGACTTCCCCATGATCTTTGTGTGAGTGTACACACCACATCACCACATTTACACACATGCATGTGTGTGTGCAAGCACACCACACACACACACATACACAAAGAACAAGTACAAAAACCATTTTTAAAAGGTATGTGACTGGGTGTAGTCTTAGGTGACAGTTAGGAGCTAATTACAAGTCATCATCTCTTGTGCAGTAACAGTAATCACGTGATGGCTGTGTGTGTTAGCTAGACTTCAATTGTGCCTACTGCTCTCCTGTCCAAGGCCATGGAAATATTTCTCTGTATATAACAAGAAAAAAATACTTTTAGATAATGTCTTAGTGTGTATTCCTGGTTGGCCTGGAACTTGCTATCTAGACCAGGTTGGTCTCAAACTCATAGACATCTGCCTTCCTCTGCTGAGTAGAGATTAAAGGTGTGTACCGCCATGGCCAGTGAAAGTTGTTGTTGTTGTTTTTAAACATTTAAACTTTTTTTATGCATTTGGATTGGAAAATCATTGTTGGAAGAAGAGGAGGACGAGGAGGAAGAGAAGGAAGACATCAAAGAAGTCTAATGTCTGAGCAAAACATGTTGGAAGCAAGGCCTGGGGCCTGCACATCTGACTCAGAGGTAGAGCACCTAGATGGGATGATTCCTGAATGCAATTCCCAGTACTGGTGGAAAAGAAAATGTCAGTTAGGTGTTGATGATTTGTCCAGAAAACTATCTTGCTATTGGCTGTATGGGCTTGCTGGGGCTCCTTGTGCCTCTCCAACTTCCTGTTTCTGGCTGTACAGTCTCTGTAATGGAGGAGGTTGGGGTCCCAGGAGTCAACTTCAAGTTGATGTCAAGAGTCAGTTGTACCTGAGTCACAACTCTTGCCTTGATCCTTTCTCCCCAGGATATCTCTCTCTCTCTCTCTCTCTCTCTCTCTCTCTCTCTGTGTGTGTGTGTGAGACACCATCATAAACTTCCACTAGCACACAACACTTAACCAGTGCTATCCTGGATAGGCACTCAGGGTTAGTTATAAGAACATGACTCTAAGAGAGGGAGTCCCAGGGCAAGCAAGATAGAACAGAACAAATGAGAAAAGGGACCACAGGGAGGGTACCTCCGTGTGCATAAGGGACACATGCGTGTGCTTCTGAAAGGAAGTAAAAGCAGGCTCATAGAAGAAAAACGTGTTCTGGGAGATTTACAGAATTTATGGTCAAAGTTGGAGAGATGTAAACTCCCGATTGTGAGTGGATGCTGTAGGGAAGGGAAAGCGGGCCTTTGATCGCGGATGAAAGCAGCGGGGTGGTTTCAAAGGGTGTGAGACTGAAGGCCCAAGAAACTTGGGGCAAGGGGGTGTGTATGGGGGGCGGAATGAATATGGGAGGGGAGGGCCCTTCCTTCTTCCCCTTGGACCTCACTATGTCTTCAAGGACAGCAGGACTTTTTCCTGTTATTCTAAAGTTTTTGTTTGTAAAAAAGAAAATAGAGTCCGGAGCAGACGGGCTTGTAACGAAGTCAGGGAGCAGCGCCAAGATGAACTCATTAAGGATGGAGGCTTCAGGGAACGACGGTGTGGTCCACAAAAGTTGGAGTGCATTTTTTAGACTTTAGAAGCTAAGCTGAGAGCCGTAAAATCTGTGGCAGAGCCTGACAGGATGAATGCAGAAAGTCTTGGGGAAGGGGAAGCGCACAAAGTTGGAGAGGAGGCAAGGGGCCAGAGCCGGTGCAGGCTGTAATTTGAAGGGGGGCTTGTGACGGTGAAGATGAGGGGGTGGGGTAAGAGGGTTTGCCGGCGTCTAGACCCGAGGTTTGGTCTTCCGATGCCTCTGGGTGTGGGTGTCGGCTTGCCTGCAGGGCTGGGGGCCTCGGTGCGTGTGCGCGCCTGTGCGCGGCCGGGAGAGCCCGCGGCGCCTCGGCTGGTGGCTGTGCTCGGCGGCCGGGTGTGCGAGCGAGTGCACGATCGGAGCGGAGCGCACAGCCCGCCCTGGCGGCCGGCAGCCGCGGTTATCTGAGCCGCTCCGTCGCGGGTGGCTGCTCCCGGATCTCCCGGCTGCGGCGGCCAAGGCGAGACCGATTGTGGGGCGCCAGAGGAGCCGAGAAGCCAAGACCCAGGCCCGGGCAGCAGCGAGCCGAGCATGGAACAGTGTGCAGGTCGAGCAGGTAAGACCTAGGACCCGTTGCAGCCAAGAGTGGGAGTGAGGGAGGGGAGGGGGGCGCTGGATCAGTGGAGAAGGATGAGAGCTATGTAGCTGAGGGTTGGTTTCACTCTTCATTCCTCCCCGGGTATGGTCCCCAGCGGGCGACTGTGAGGGCTGGGAAAAAGAGGTTCTGTGAATGCTCCTCTTTGGGGGCCTCTAAAGCCTCCTCTCCAGCTGCTGACCTCTAAATTTTTTATTGAAAACTTTCCACCCAGGAGTTTTACAACTTCCCTGTGCAGAACTTGGCTTTTCCTTTCCGTGGAGTGCTTAGAACTTGATCTCTCTGATTTCTCTCTGGGCATACATATTTTACACAACTTTCCTTAAGTTGGAAACATTGGGCAGGCTTTAGTTTCCGATGATGATGACGATGACGATATATATATATTGTGTGTATATGTATGAGGTTTTGGGCATTTAGTTATGAGCAGTAGTGTAGAGGGACACACACACACACACCTTAAAAAAAAAATCAAGAGAGGTTCAAGGGAGGCCTAGGGGAAAGATGGCAGGCGCCAGGGGACCTGGATGGGGAGGAGAATCTGAAACTGACTGTCCAAAGAGCTGTTAGGACCTCTCCTTTCTTTCCCTTCCCCCTCTTCTCCAGACCTGCCAGCTCAGCTGTGACTGCCCATTAGGTGTCCTGGTGTAGCGCAAGGGTGGGGCGCCAAGTACCCAAGCTGAGACTGGCAGTGAGTAAGAGCCCTGGATCAGGTTTCCAGAGTTTTCCCAATAATTCTGTAGAGGTCAAGGCCTAACTTGGGGCCTTTTCTCTTCACTCCTCACCTATCCAAATCTCCTTTCTCCCCACCCCATGACCCCAGCTCAAGTTCAGTTCTTTCAACTGGTAATTCAGGTGCTCCTGCACCTCCTGCCCCCACCAGCTCTTGCTCTAGCTTCTTGGCTCAATCCTTGAACTGTTCCCAATCTTCTCTAGGGCCTTGTCCCCAATGAAGAACCTGAGCCCCTGTGAGTATCAACTGTGGCCTTGTGGGCTTTTAGGGCTCTGGGCAGACCCTCCACTCAGAGGTTTAAGTAGGGAGATCAATAGCAAACAGTTGTAATGATCTAATTAATTATGGCAAAATTAAAAGCGAGTATAAAATCAATCTCTGATGGTGTTGAAGATGGAATTCAATTGAGAGCCCATCTGTGCACCCCCTCGACCGTATAAATATGCAGCCCAAGGACAGACCTAATGGCTGAGCCTTTCTGGGAGCCTCTCTCCCCCTTCGTTCCTTTCCTACCCAGCGTTTCTTCACCTCCCTCTCTCTGGCTCTGTCTTGCCTCTTGCCTCTGCTCCTCTTTCCCAGGGTCCCTTTGCTCAGGTTGAAACACATCCATCCTTCTTAACAGGCCCCTCTCTCTGACTTAGAGACTAAGGTGCCTAGGCTGGGTCCCCAGTCCCAGCAAGCAGTCGATTGCTTTCCAGCTTCCTGCTCTGCACCCCAGGAAGGAAAAGGCAAAGAACAGCAGGGAGGTATCTCTGAGATCCTGTCAGGGTTCTTATTCCAAGTTACTTGGGACACCAGAAGGAACCAGGTACTTCACACTTACCCTAGGCACACCTGATGGGGGTAGGCAATTGGCTACAGCTCTCAGGCTAGCAGACATTGTCCTGCCCTGGAGCCAGGCTGGTACTCCAGGCAGGCACCGTTAGCACAGGGTAGAGAGAAGCTGCCAAACTAGGCAGGAGGCAGGAAATATTGAAGAGGAAAAATGGCTATTTCTTTCAAGATATCCCCACTGCCAAACCAAGCTCAAGTCCTCTTCCCTCCTGGCTGAATTATTTTTCCCTCTTTCTCTTTCTCTCTTCCACTATTCCGGATCCTCTGCCTTCACCCTCTCCACCAAAGGTTTGTCCTGCTGCTGCACAGATCCCTCGGTGCCCCCCCCCCCACCCCCCATGGCTCCCTATGGACTTTTTTCAATCTGGCTGTTCAAACTGACAGTGAAATACAGAAGAACAGGGGAGCCAGCAAGCAAATGCCCCTGATGGTAGCAATGTGCAAGCGCTCCAGCCGGGTTTACGTGAGATGCGGGTTTTATTTGCTTTCCCTGGCCTGATTCTGAACAGCAATAACAACAAAGGTAGAAAGGATAAAGAAAAGAGAAAGGAAGGTCAATCGGCAGCTAGGTCGTTGAGATCCGCAGCACCCAAGGTATAAAACTGAGAGCCTCTTTCTTTCTCTGCCCTGTCCCAGTTCCCAGTAAGCTTTCTGGCTCCCTGAAGGTGAGTCCCTGCCTCTTCCCAGTGAGGCCCAGAGTGGATTCCCACTGAGTTCCTAGGGTTTCGTTATAGTTGGGAAGGGGGAGTTGTCTCCCTCAGAGATCTCCTTCTCCCTGATCCATTCACTGGGTCTTCAGAGCCTAGGGGAAGACACAGCCTGACACCTCCCTCCCTCTTTTGCTGGGCCTCTTCACCCCGTTATTAATTGCTGTGTTGACCTGCAAGATTGATTGGCAGCCCTGCTAGTAGAGACAGGGCAGCCTCGGTCTCAGAGCAGCCTGGGCTGAGGGCTGAGTGGGGAGGGGGAGGCGCTGGAAATCGGTCTTGGGCTTCTACCTCAGCCCGGCATGGAACACAGCTGTTTGCCTAAACGTCACTGCTCAAAAACCCTTCCAGCCCTCAGACACATGCAGCCAAACACCTCACAAGAGAAGCTCTGCCTCTAAAGAAACATACCAGGAATTCTCCTAATTGATTCAGACATTGGAAGGGTTTTTCTCCCTTCGTTAATCAGTTTCATCAATGTATTCGTTAGCCGCGGGTCTAGCCAGAGCTCATTGCCAGTCTGGACGTGGTGAGAGAACTCCCGAGTCTGAGCTCCCTTCTGAGATTCACTCTGCGCTGCTTTCTTCCTTTTAGGGACAGTGGCAGAGATTTAAGAGCTAATCCTGGATCCAGGTGACTCTTAAAGTCTCAAACCAAATCTTTCTGGTCAAAGAAGGGAAGTTGACCAGCCCCCCACCCCCACCCCCATGTTTCTGCTCCAGCAAAGTTGGAGGGAATGCATGTTTTAGCTTTCAGAGAACAGAGGGCAGAGGCTTGCAGCACCAAAAGCATAAATCTAAGTCCTAGCCAGGACCTTCCCTCCCTATCTCTCCCAGTTCAATCGGTCACCTGAAAGCTTACAAGGCCCCCCAGCAGCTGTTTCTACTCCGGACTAGAGCCCCTGTCCCGACCCGAGGGCACAGGACGTTGGAACATATCCCTGGAGGGCGTCTAAGCAAGGCTTAGTGGCAGGGGCAGGCGTGTACAAACCTTGGTCTGTCCCCCCAACCCCCAGAGACCCTTTCCTAGGGCCTCTCCCCCAACTCAGCCTGCCTTTCTTGCCCCTGGGTCCTTCTCTCCCGTCTTCTCCAGTCCTTTGTTTCCAGCCACCTCGCAGCCCTTCCCCAGCCTCGGTGGCCGTGCCCACAAGGCCTCCCTTGCCTCGCTGGAGAGTTTCGCTCTGCCTTACCGGCTCCCGGCTCAGGCGCGCTCCGCCTGCTCCTCACATCCACACAGCTGCGGCGAGAGGAGGAAGGGAGGGCGGCGCGCGGATGGATCCGAGACAGATTTGGTGTCTGCTGGCAACTCCGGGGAAACTCTGCCCTGGTGCTCCCGCCCCTCTCCAACTATTCCACGGCACGGCAGGACCGAGAGCCTTCCTTCGCACACGACTCCTTCCTTTCCCGACGTGTCGGCCCTGGCTATTTAGCCACCCCTGGCTTCCCCTCATCTGGAGTTACCCAACACTCAGTTGCCTTTCAACTACCTCTTGCTACCTCCTGTTCCCTCCCTCTGCGGTCCCTGTAGGAGCTGTGGTGGTGACGGGTGGCGCTGGGGACATCCCGGATCAGCCAGCACAGTCTCCCTCCACCACAGCCCGGTGAGCCGCGGGACTCCAGCAGGCTAAGAAGAGGGTTAATCATTACTTACTTCCCCACCAACACTCAGCCACCCTTGGACTCTCTCACCCAGGCTCAGAGAAGGAGGGGGCAGCTGGCCCGGAGGAGGCCGGCTTTGCCCAGCCAGCCTCAGCAGGCCTTCAAGGGATAGGTCTCTTTTCGGTGGTCTCAGCACCCACTTTGAGTCCTCGTTTTTCACCTCTTCTCCCCTCCCTCTGTCTCCTCTTAGACTCTGCCCACTGTCTCATCTCTACTCGGTCTTCGGCAAGTTGACTGCAGGTTCTGGGAGAACCAACTCTCTTTGTTTGGAACCGGACAGAACGGGATTTTCTTCCCCGGCCTCTGCCAAAGGTTTTTGCGGAGTAGCCTAAAGGGATCCGCGCCTCGGGTCCCAATTAACCTGATGGTTGGGGGATGTGGGTGAGAAATTTAACTGATCTAGCGGTTATAGTAGACTGGAGGGGTGTGTGTGTGTGTGCAGGAAGCAGGATTGGAGGAGTGGCAAAAGAGATGAAGAGAAACCTGGATGGGTGTGGTATAGTCAAAAGGGAAGGGGCGGGAGCCAGAAAAGAAGGATTAGAGGAAGGAGTAAAGGTGGGAAAACCAGGGGCATTTATGGGGTAGGGGTAGGACGGAAAACACTCCCCCCTTCCAGGTATACAGAAAGCTGGGCAGTTACACTTTCCTCTACTGCAGAAATGTTTGCTTTTCAAAGTGTCCATTGGTGGACTCCGTAGTGGACAAGTGTAATTATCCCCATTTTACAGGTGAGAAAACTGGGGTCTAAGGAAGTAAAGAGACTATGCAGGCAGAGGCAACTTCTCCTTCCTGTAGGCTGTGGAGTGAATGGTTGAGTTAGCAGCCCTTCATGAGTGCCTGGGGTTAGTACCCGTGCAACTCTGGTCTGAGCCAGGGGTCAGATTATCCGGGTCTGATTATTGGGGTCTCCTCGATTCTTTTCTCTCCAAGCTGTTCCTCATTGGTCATAGTTCTCCTCTCCTACCCCGTGGGCCTGCTGGCCATGTTTTGACTATTTTTTTACCCCCCCCCCACCAGTTCAGTGGTCCACAGGCCGCCACCTGGCTGACCCGTGCCAGTATGAGGCCCCTTTGGTGGCCAAGTGGTTTGTATTGTCATTGCTCCTTAAAGGGGCTGTGAAGGGCCTGAGAGGTTGCTAGGTCCTCTTAGGAAGGGAAGCAGGGTTAAAGGGAGGAGGGGCCAAAAAGGATAAAGGCTCAGCACGTGCGCGCCGCCTCATCAGGACCAACCGACCGGGCGGGCGGGGCCAGCTGGCAGTCAGGACCCCCGGGATTCTTGTGGGGTGTCCAAATATTGGGAACAAAGGCGGGAAAAGAAGAGAGCAGGAGGGAGGGAGGGAGAAAGGGAGAGCGCGAGGAAGCAGAAATTAGGGGGTCTTAGATGAAAAAAAAAAGTAGCTTTAGGGAGAATGTGCTGTGGAGTGTGAAATTGCAGCCCACGGTGCTCCATATTGTACCAGAAGCTCTTCCAAAAAAAAAAAAAAAAAATCCTCCAATGTGACCAGAAAGCCGGCTAGGCAGGGGGAGGGGTACGGGAGGGGCCTGGCGGGAGCCGGCCAGGCGGGGCAGGAGAGGGGCCCTCGGAGTGTTCACCCCCTACTAGGGACCTAGAAGCCCAGGGTAGCCCTCCAAGGGCCCACTCAGAGGGCAAGTGGCTCGCGAGTGTGCGACCTAGAGTTTGATTGTAAGAACTTTTTTTCTTTTCTTTTTGTTGGTGGCGATGGTGAGGTCCAAACGGAAAGGATGCTGAGCTGCCTAGCAGCTACTCACTCAGTCTTCGCTTTCTCCCTCTTTCCATTCTGCTTTCCTTTCCTTCGGACTAGTTTTGTTTTGTCCTTTCATTCTAAACGCCCCCCCCCCGCCCAACTTTAATGCATTTAATTTGGTCTACGCTGTGGGGAGCATTTCCTAGGGAGGTACGCTTAATTTCGGAATTTCTAATCCCCTTCCTCAGAGCTAAGGCCATAGCTCCCCACGCTGCTCCCCGGGAGGTAGAGGGAGAAAGACAAGCAGAGCCGGGGGGGAGGGGCACAGCTGGATGCTTCACTGCAACTGGGGGGGGGGGCGCTTGCCAGGTCCTCGGTGACACAGTCACCTTCGAGACCTGCTTCAGACCCTGTGCCTAGTTGCGGGGTCAAGGACCCAGTGAGCAGAAGAGAGTCAGTCACATCACCCCCCAGCAAAAGAGTATAGAAAAGGAGCCTGGGTAGGCAGAGATAGCTGACAGGACTGCCTGCACTTTACTTATGCATGATCTGCCCAGAGACCCATTGAAATCTGGGGTATAAGTCACACTCGGCTTGGGGCACCTTTGCCTAAGTATGTAGGAGAGGGCCTTCTTATCACGACCACAGGCCTCCCGCACACCTAACACTCGCTCAGAGCAGGCCCGCTCCAGCGGAGAACAAGCTCGACCCTAGGCTTTCGAGAGGGAGGTATTAGGAGTGGGGCTGCCAGGCGCCAAGCGAGCATGGCAGAGATGGCAGCAGAGAAGACGAAGGAACTGAGATCCACAAGGAAGATTTATTGGGCAGATCAGATGCACAGAGGCGACTAATGAAGCAAATCCCGAGATGGGTATCAGAGCAACTCCCCAAAAGTTTATTTGCCTTTAAATTTCCGCAGGGAGGCGGGCGCCTTGTTTGAAGTGTAAATGCCTCTAGGTGGGGGGGGGTGTTGAAGGGCTGCTTTGAAAACACTAGAGAGAAAAGGTTCATTTAGAGTCAGATGAGGGAAAAGCAACCAACCCTGACAGGTCGGGCCCTGGTTGTGTTTGGGGTTGGGCTGTTTCCTTTCTTTTTCTTTCCTCCCTTTCCTCTTCTTTCTTCTTTTCTTTTTCTACTCTTTCTCCTGTTAGGGCCCATAGATGAAGAAAAAGACAGGAAAGGGGGAGTCAGAAGGAGAGGTCAGCGAGGAGGGACATCTGCAAGTCAACCCTTCATCCTGAAGTCCAAAGAGAGGGCTGTGCAGAGGCTAACAGAGCTTCCAAAGCAGCAGGGTGGATTGCCTTTTCATTATCTAGACCCAGAATCAGACTGGGAAGCTAACAGGGAAGTGTGTGTGTGTGGGGGGGGGTGTCCCAGGGCAGGGAAGGCTTGCCAGGGCTTTCTGGAGCTACGTAGATATTAGATTATCACTAGTCCTCATTGCTAAGAGGATGCATGTGACAGTTACTTGTGTGAGTGAAACTTCAAAAGTGTTTTATGGATTGAATTGTTAGCTCTTTTTACAAAATGTAAAGCTCAACCCACTCCCGTCCATTTCATAGTATGTGAAACAAAAAAACACATTTGAGTTCTAGAGGACTCTGGATCTCTGTTGGAGGGAGGGATTCCGCTGATTTTTGTTTCCTCAACAGACTTACCAAGACCTAACTTATGTACACCCAACAAGAGTTCCTTTGTGAACTCTTCTGAATGCTCCCCACCTCAAATTCTGGACTGATTACTTCTTCAAAGGGAGCTAAGACTACCGCAGTTACTACTACCTGAGAGGTCCTGGTTCCCCAGCATGGGAGCTGACCCTTTTAGGCCAAAATAACTCTGTTTTGCCATTTTTCCCGTTCCTTATGCGAAGTTAGTGCGTGTTGCTAGGGTGTGAGATTTGGCCAAAGCAAACCCGGGAGCGCCATCTGCAGGCCTTGAGAGGAAGGCATTGGCTTTTCAGGCAGGACCCCTGAGCCTCCAAGCCCAAGGGAACCTAGTCCAAAGCAAGTGGGGGACATGGTTGGGGGGGGCAGATGGCAAGGTAGTTTATCTTTATTTATTTATTTATTTATTTTTACTTTCCAGCAGTTACTCTGCAATTGGATTAATCTAGTCGGGAATTTCCAGGAGACAGGCCCAGATCCCAATGGACCCAGCTCCCCAAAGACTGAAAAGCTCAGAGTCCTGAGTAGCTGAGTCTGGCCTGAAACTCACCAAGAATGAGGGCAGTTCTAGATGCCCAGTAGGAGTCAGTCTGAGACGGGCTGAGTCTAGAGGGTGCTTCCCCCAATCTTTCTACTACCTAGGCTTTTTGGCCAAAGGGACGGGGGCACTGTCTGCACTCATTGCCCTTCCTCTGGCCTGCAGGAGCTGCAGACAGCGCCAAGGAGTCTCGGGATCCGCCGAGCGAGAAAGCAGTGTCTCGCAGCTTGAGCTTCCTGGAGCCGCCCTTTCTCAGACCCAGGGAAGCCTGGGAGGAGGGAGCGGGGGGGGGGAGAGTTAAAACATCAGCTGAAGTGCCAAGATGATTTATGAGACGAGGGAAAATATTTCATAAAGATCTCCCGGATATTCTGTACTTAACCAGTTAGGAGACAAAGGGCTTCTCTCGCCTAGTGCGTGCGAGAGGACCCCAGCGAACAAGGGAGAGAGTGCGGGCCGGGCTGCAGAGACTGGGCCAGCGGCTCCGGTAGGAGCCGGGCCAGGCCGGCGTGCTGCGCCAGCTGCGCTCGCTCGGGATCTGCAGAGCTAGTGGAGGGTGGCGCTCAGTCGTGTTCACTGCTTCCTCTTCTTCCCAGCCGGGGAGAGAGCCTTGGTCCCGCCGTGGGCTTCTACATCCTCTGTCGCTGCCGCGGACAAGCCGCTGCGCACCGTCTCCCGGCACAATCCCTTCCTTAGCTACCCGAGGGTCCAGGTGCCAAGTTCCCTGGCTCTCCTGCCATCCGTTGGGTCCCACCAAGGCAGGTGGGTTCTAGCCAGAGGCCTCTAGCTTGATTCCAAACCAGGCGTCTGGACTACCCAGACTCCGGGGAGGGGGTGCGCGCCACCGCGTTTGGGACGGGAGGGGACAAATTGCTGGGCACTTTGCCCCGGAATGAGAATCAGGCGTGCGTGGATGGGAAGGTACCACAGGAGGAAAAGGCGAAAGGGAAGGACCAGAGGGAAAGGGAGGGAGGGAGGAAGACATAGGGAGAAACGGAAGGGAACTCAGCGCAAGGGTAGCCGAGTTAGGACAGGGATGCGGACTCGCGGGCGTCTGGGATCTGCGGGCATTGGCCGGTGGATGGCAGGGCTGGGCGAGTTAGGACTGAGAGCCTGGCTTCGGAGCGAGGCGCGCTCGAAGGCCCTCTGTGGTTGCCTGAATATTCATTAGGCTGGCCGCTCTTTATCCTTATCTAAGGTTTATCTTCTCGGCGAGTTTCGTTTCTCAGTGTAGTTTTAATCCGGGGCTCCCATTCCTCCTCCCCCTGGCCCGCTCCTCACCCTCCCTCTTCCTTCGCCCGCTGCTCCCTCCCGTTTCCCCCTCCCCGACCCTCCCCTCGCCGGCACCGGAGTGACAGGCGCGGGGCCCTCCTTGCCGAAGCTCGGGGCTCCGGCGCTAGCGAATCACAGAGTGGTGGAATCTATTGCCTTTGTCTGACAAGTCATCCATCTCCCGGCGCGGGGAGGAGGAGGGGGTCTGGAGGGGGCTTTGCAGCTTTTAGAGAGACACACACCGGGAGCCCAGGCTCCAGTCTCCGGCCGAGTCTTCTTGCAGCCGCAACCCACCTGGGGCCAGCCCAGCGCTGCGGGCGCCGCTCGGCTCCGAGGCTGCCTCCCTCCCTCCTGGCCCTTCGGCCGCCGCGGCGTGCGCCTGCCTTTTCCGGGGGCGGGGGCCGGCTCGCACTCTCCCCTCCCGCGGGCGCCCGCTTGGACATCCCAGGGATTGCTACTTCTCTGCCAACTTCGCCAACTCGCCGGCACTTGGAGCGGCCCGGCTCCCCTCCTGGCGCCCTCGGGCCGCCCCCGCCCTGAGCTCTTTTGGTTCAGAGCCTCTCGGACGACCGGGTTCCAGGGGAGCTGAGTGAGCCGTCTTCCCTACCCGGCCTTAGCTCTGGCCGCAGCTGGCGCGCGAGCCATGCGCCCCCAGTGCCCCTTGGTCCAGCCCGTCGCCCGGGGGCTGCTTTGCTGACTGCCCAGCCGCGTGACCCAACGGTGGCAAGTTGCAGCCGCTGCGGTTGCAAATCCCAGCGGGCCCGGAGAAGTCCCGGCGCAGAGCGCAGCGCGGCGCCCCCCGCCCTCGCTTGCCCCCCAACAGCCGGGCGCCCGCTCACTCTCCCTCCCCCACCGTCCCTTCCTTTTCTCCTCAAGTCCTGAAGTTGAGTTTGAGAGGCGACACGGCGGCGGCGGCCGCGCTCCTCCCGCTCCTCTGCCTCCCCATGGATATGCACTGCAAAGCAGACCCCTTCTCCGCGATGCACCGTGAGTACCGGCGCCCGGCTCCTGTCTCGGTTCCAACCCCATGTAGCCCCAGCGCGGCCCGGCCCCCTGCGCTCAGGTCTCACCCCAGAGGCCACACTGGCTTCCCCCCCTCCACCCCGTCTCTCATTTCGTTCTGTCTATTTCTCTTACCTAGTGTTTCTCACGCCTTCAGCCACAGTTCTGCTTTTTGCTACTCCATGCTATGCTTATGGTTCTCCCTGCCTTTCTTCCTTCCCTAGTGTCTCACCTCCCTTGGCTCCTTCCACCTGCTCCTCCTTACCTCGCGGGATCCATAACCCTGGGCCCATGTTCCAGCCACCCACTCCCTAGTCAGCCTTTGCCCTGGACTAAAGGACTAATTGGCTGCAGTTTTCAGGCGCTTCTCTCTCTCTCTCTCTCTCTCTCTCTCTCTCTCTCGCGCTCTCTCTCTCTCTCTCTCTCGCTCTCTCTCTCTCTCTCCTCCCTCCCTCATCTCTACCTCAAACTTAGAGTTGTGGGTAATCAGGAGGCTTCTAGTTTGGGCAGCCTGGGTGTCAGGACAATTGTGCCGAAGATCCTGGGGGTGTGACCTCCTTCTGAGCCTCAGCTCTTAGCATCTCTTATTCCCTCCAGCTTAGTTAAGGCTTCCTGGGGGCTGCTTTGAAACATCCCATCCTTTCTCCCACCCTCACCTCTTCCTTCTCTGTCCCTTCCCTTTTAGCCAGGAACAGGAGAGTGCCAGGAGAAGGTGGTCACTTTTTTTTTTTTTTTTTTTTTTTACTTTGTCCAGGGAGGTGATCGTTCGAAAAACCAATGAGGAATTTTGAGAAGAAACCAAAGTCAGGGAGAGAGCTAGTAGTAGAGCCTTCCAAGCCAGCACCTGGATGCTCTGCGTTCTAGAGACTTCCTTGCCTGCCTCCACTCTCGGTGGAGGACCATGCAGCCAGCGCCCTGGCCAGGGAGTCAGCAAGAATTGAAAGAAAAGAGAGAGAGAGAGAGAGAGAGAGAGAGAGAGAGAGAGAGAGAGAGAACAAAAGAAAGACAAATGCCAAGGCTGAGGAGAAAGGAAAGAGAAATCAAACCGGGGGGGTGGGGGGAATCAAGGAAAGAAAATTAAAAGGATGCTGGGACGAGAAATAAGAAAATAGGAAAAAGGGAAATATCATAATGATATTTGAATGGATCTCATTCATATCGGGTCTTTAGCTCGGAAAACTATTTGTCAGGTATTTTCCCTTGCTTAAAAAGATAAATAATATTTCAAACAGAAAAGCCCTCCCCATCTATAGATTAATAATTAAGGATAATTTGTAACTTTCCACAAGGTAACTTTTGGACCTAGCCTGATTTGTGCTTTAAAATGCGATCCAAGAAAAGAAGGCTAGGTTTTGTTTGTTTCCTAAGCACATATTTAGTTTCACTGGACAATTAAAAAAAAAAAAACAACCAACAACCCTGGAATAAAGTATAGTTCCCTAAATAATTTCTAGGTAAAGGAAACCCAAACGCGATACTTCGAGCCGCTGCGAATCTCTCAGCCTCGTTCCTTTTCGAAGGGAGTGAAACAGTCCACACGCCGGCTCGCCCAGGCGGCTGGTCTCTGCCTCGGCCCTGCTGCCGCTGCATCACTCGGATTGTTGGTTTTTTGTTTTTTGTTTTTGTTTTTTTTTTGAGGATTGCTTCCTGGACCCGCTAGTGGGGTCCAGTGACAGGGAACCACTTCGAAATCCAAAGGGGAGCAAAGAGAGCAGAAGGTGGTCGAAGGAAGGGAGAGAGGCTCTGCGCGGGCCGGCGAGGCGGCCGACTAGCGAGCGAGAGCTACAAACCCGGTCTGCGCCAGCGGCAGTTGCGCATTCTAGGCCCGGTTCCGCACAGATCCTCCGCAGCCCATCGGCCCTGAACTTCAGCGGTGCCCAGTTGCAATCCCCACCCCATAGATTGGGGCAGAGGGGCCCGGGCCCGGAGCCCGGTGAGGCTGAATTATTCATCTTTAATCTGCCCGCAGCTGCCGCCTTTTCATACCGGTAACGCGAGTTCTCCCGGGGCCTAAATTATTGATGGTCCGGGTTTGTAGGGAGCAGAGGGTGGGGGGAGAGGGACCAAAGATGGGGAGACCATGGGGATGGGGGTTGTAAGATAAGAGGTTCTGGTCTCCTGGAGCCACTCGATTAGAGGCCTCTGTCCAGGGTTTTCTCCCAAGCTTGTTTTGGTTTCCTTATAAAAAGATGGGAGAGATTTAAAGATAGCACGAGATGTGCCCGCTTTCTCCGAAACTCGCTGGAGGCTATGGGGCAGTGGCTGCAGGTTGCAGACCTTGTCTGGCCTGGCTCTGCCTCTAGAAGTCTCTGAGGTTAGATTGCTGAGCAACTGCAGCTGCAGGTTAATCGCTCTAGGTGCAGGCTTTCTAGGCTGCTTTAGGCCGTGGGAAATGGGGCACCCGGCAGCGGCCTTGAGCCTGACATCCGGTGGCCTTCTTGGCTTCCAGGTTGGGAGCCCTCGTCCACTTGGCCGGGAAACCAGGGGCTCTGCTCTGGCCACTGGAGCATCCGCCCTTAGTGTTGGGTTTCGTAGGCAGTTGCCGAGGTCTGAGAGAGGTCAGAGGGTCCCGAACTGGCTTAGACTGGCATCGCGGAGTGCCCTAGTCTTAACTCCGCAGGTGCAGTCCCTACCATGCCACCTTCGGGAGAGACTTCGGGGCTAGCCTTGTGCGGCGTGGTAGGCAAGCGAACCCCGGCAGCCGGCGTTTATCAGCGGCTGCCGGAAAGAGCCAGACTCTTCGCCGCCTCGCGGTCTCTGAGCGCAGCGGATCCCAAACCATCACCTTTTTTGCCTCTCCTTTTCCACCTGGATTTCTTTCCACCATAGACATTAGAGCTGCAGAGGGGAAATAGTGTTCAAAACACCCGAAGACCGAAAACATAAGGGAAAGAAAGAACTCCTGATAAAGACAAAATGAAAAACAAAACAGGGAAAGGAGACAGTAAGGTTGCAAATAGAAACAGTTACGAGGGGAGAAGGAAGAGGTAGGCAGCGAAGGTGAAAGGGGTGTGTTTGGCTTAGGCTCTTTTTATCTCTTTATGATGAAGACTCCGCTGAACTGAGTCGAGAAGACCCCGACCCTCCAAATCCTTCTGGCTCCCAGCCCTTGAGAAACCCAAGCCGCGCCAATCCTGCGGCACAGGCGGGTTCCCAGTCCGCAGCAGTGCTGTCCCCCGCCCGGTCCTTCCTCTCTCCACATCCTTACTTTCATCCCCGCTGACATTATTTCCCCTTTGTCGTTTATTCCCCTTTATTTTCCGGCTCTGTTCTCTCTCTCTCTCCTGGCTTCTCTTCTCTTCCCGCACTTTCTCCTTTGCGGCGCCCTGGTGTGGGAGGCGGGTTCTTCTCTAGCTCAGCTCCAGCGCTCTTACAGCTAGCGGGGTTCTGATATCGAATCCTCTATCCTGACCGCCCACCAAGTCACCTTTCTCCCCGAGTCCTGGGATATGCCCCTTAGCTTTGCCTGCTCCCTTCGCACGTGGCGGGCCTCGGACCCTGACTAATGGCCGGTCCCTGCTGTGTGTGGGGTGTTGTGTTTTTTTCTTGTCTCTCCCCAGCAGGGCACGGGGGTGTGAACCAGCTCGGGGGGGTGTTTGTGAACGGCCGGCCCCTACCCGACGTGGTGAGGCAGCGCATCGTGGAGCTGGCCCACCAGGGTGTGCGGCCCTGTGACATCTCCCGGCAGCTGCGGGTCAGCCATGGCTGTGTCAGCAAAATCCTGGGCAGGTGAGGGCCGGGTGCTGCCTCCCTTCCCAGCTGAGGTTTTAGTTAAAAGTCGAGGTGCCAGACAGGAAAGGAAGGAAAGGGCTTGAAGGATCTAAAGGACTGACTGCCCCTTTTGAGAAGGGCATTCAAGTGATCGCTGGGATTTGGAGTGAGGGTGGAGGAGGGTCTGGCCAGCGTAACCCAGCTCACGGGCCCTCCAAGAGAACGCAGCTACGTTCAGAAAAGGAGGGATTTTTCCTCAGCTAATCGATTTGAATGGGGTTGGAGGAGGAGGGTCCCAAGATGAGAAAAGGCAACGTTGGGAAGACTACAGGAGGGTCCAGGTTCCATAGGAGCTCCGTGCTTCGGGTGCGATCCTAGCATGGACTCTTCTCTGCTTCCCAAGTGGAAGACCAGCCTTCCACTCCCGGGGGGTGCCTGCTCTAGCTACTATCCATACTCAGCCACTATGCCCATTTCCCACCCTAGTCAAGCACCTTCTGGAGTCTCTGCTCAGCTACACAGGGCCTTTTTCCCTTCACGCCGATGCCTAGGGAGGGAGAGCGGCTTAGCAGCTCTGGAGCTTGCAGCCCCCCTGCCCTTGCCACCACCGGCTTCTTGCTGACCCCGACGGCCTTCCTGGCCCAGGTACTACGAGACTGGCAGCATCAAGCCCGGAGTGATTGGTGGCTCCAAGCCCAAGGTGGCAACGCCCAAAGTGGTGGACAAGATTGCTGAATACAAGCGACAGAACCCGACTATGTTCGCCTGGGAGATCCGTGACAGGCTGCTAGCTGAGGGCATCTGCGACAATGACACAGTTCCCAGCGTCTCATCCATCAACAGGTGAGCAAAGCCCCCCATGGGCCTGGAGGGCAGGACTCCAGTTCCCTACTCCTGCCTGTTGGGTCATTTCCCAGTGCTTCTCTTGGCTCTTTGTCTAGCCTCCACCCATCCTTTCCAGCTCCCAGCCTGAAGTCCTTTGGGCATGGTAAATAGACCTGGGAGATAGAAATAGACAGACAGAAAGACAGACTGACAGACAGCTCTGTCCAATTCGGAGCTGAGTTTTCCCTGCCAGGCTTCTCCCGCTGGTGTCCTGGAAATGAATCCAAGTGTTTGTGGTAATTAAGACTCCAAGATTACCCGCCTCGGGATCTAGAGACAATCACAGCCCATAGCAAAGTCTTTAAAATGACCACTGTCTATTCACCGCCTCCAAACAGACTTTTTTTTTCTAAAGTCATGTACCCTTCCCCAGGGGCAGCCAGAATCCTGGCTCCTTTACCCTTTCAGCCAACTCCCACAAAGCTTGCCTCCCAGGAGCCCAGGTCTTGCTAGCCAGCTCCACACAAATTTCCGGCCCAGAAGCACTGGCATCCAGGTCTACAGAGCAGATGCCAGCCACCAGCCAGGACTTGGCAGAGAATAGAGGAGCTGGACCAAGGACCGGGATGCCAGGCAGGGAGTGAGAGCTGGGACCCTGTGGCTGACTCCTAGGAAATGCTCCCACCCCTAAGCTTGCCTATCTTGAGGCTAAAATCTTTTCCATAATGATAGGTTCAAACACTGGGACCATGCAGGCTCTACTCAGCTCAATCTGCAGAACACTTGGGCTTCTAAATCCCCAGGTCACTCCAGTATGAAGTCTGGAAAACCACATAGCCATGCTTTACGCATATGCACCCCATCCAATGTGTGTCAGGGGATCTCTCCAGGGTGACTCCAGAGTCCTCAGGCAACATTAAAGCCCACAAACCCAGACCAGCTTCCTAACTGTAGAACTGTGCAGCTTTGACAGTTGTACGTGGGAGACCCTGGACTGCATAAGTCACACTCCAGCCAGAGGCAGGTGTCCACTTCTCAGGTACCCCCAAATGAAGCAACAGCTAGGAGTTTCCCCTCTGTTATTCTTTCTACGCTTCATAGGCCCATTATCAGAACAACTAATAATTCAGATGGTGCCTCTTTCTGCCCTAGCATCACCTACCTTTTTTTAATCCTTTGCAAATGATATGGAATTATCCCAAATCATCCTGAAAACAGCAGGTAAAATTAGCTGGTAGAATGTACCTTGGCTAAAGAAGATTCCCTCTGCCACACTCGTGCTGTAACGTGCTGCAAGGCGAACCCAGAAATTATCCCAGTGTGTGCCATCTGTATTAAAATGGTTATTCCGTTATGAACAGGGTAACATAATACTTATCAGCTAATTATACACCCTCCGAAACCTTCTAGCTTCCTGGGCCTGGCTCAACCAGGTACTGGAAATGTGCGGCTGTTTGACATTCCCTTTCCAAAAGAGCTGGAGACATACACTGGATGGACTGAGAAATGAGTGCTTTGCATTTAAAAGTCAAGAGGCTGGGGCACTTGGGTATTGAGGCAGGCGTGTTACAGTTGATGGGGTGAGGGACAACACTTTTTTTTCTCTTTCCCCCCCTTTTTTTTCTTTTTCCCCTGAGCCACCCAATGACTTCACCTGTGGTCCTTGCAATGAGTTAAAGCTGAGTTCTTCAGAGGACAGTAGCTAAGTCAAGAGTTGCTGGGATGAGGAGAAATGTCACTAGGCTGGGTGGCGGGGGGGGGGGACGACTATTTTGCAGATACACTTACTGTCTGTGATGGGAATTGAAAGCTTTGAGAGAGCCGAAGATAGACACAGTTTCAGCGTTTGCTTCTTTTGAGTGGGATGTGCTGGCAGCTCTGCCTGGCACCCTCCCTGGTCACCCTCCCCACCCCTTCTCCTCCCCAGCACGTATCCATGAATGGCTGGGCTATTTTAAAAGCTGGTTTAGGTATAAATTTGAGGAAGTTTCACCCTAAAACGGCATGGAGGACAAGTGACTCTAACATCAAACTTCAGAGGTCTGAAGGTGTGCCTACCAAACCGGAAGAGAGTAGACTAGCTAGCTGCCAGAATTGGCTCAAGCCTAAGGGCTCTGACAGTCACAGAGGCTCTTGGGAACAGGATCCTATTACTGGAGGTACACACAAGCTTCCTTTGGGTGTGGAGATAGAGACACTTCTGGGAAGGCGTGACTGAAGGTAGATCAAGCATAAGCCTAGGAACAGGAAAGTCACTGCAGCATGGGCAGCCCTGGCTGTGTGGTTAAACTCGTTTTGTCAATGGGATCTATCAGGCTTTGGGAAGAATCTCCTTATGGTTGATACTTTGGGAAGATTGGTTGGGGCTTCCCAGTGTGTCACTGGGACACATTTGGACATCAGTGTCATTCTAGTGGGTGCTCTGCTCTGAAGGGGAAGGTTCTTCTGGAGCCACGTTTCACACAAATGTGTGATAAAGGTGTGGTGTCCCTGCGGGTGCTGGTTGTACCAGGGCCTTGGGCCTTTCTGTTTTGAGAATTCTCACTCACTGCAAGAAGGACCTGGGGATTGACCTGTTTGTAGAGAATGGTGTGCTCTGAGAAGTGGGGGTGCCTGAGTTCAGAGCTTTGGAGATGGTAGGGTACCCATCTGTGTTGCTGTTATCACTGGTACAAATATGTATGTATGTATGTACGTATGTGGGTGTGTGTATGCATACATACATACACATCCCGAGTAAGGATGCTCAGGAGCCAGCACTGGCAAGAAAGGAAGTCGACAACCTGCTCACCCACCTGAGCCAAAGGTTTTCATCTTCTCCTCCCCCAAACAGATGCTGTCGCCACACTTGAAATATGCTGTTATGGCTATAAACTAAATCACTCCTCATGCTTTAAAAATGGTTTTGGCATTCTCTGATCCTGTCACGATAAAGCCATGGCTGTCCAACCTGAGTTCTCCCTGGCAAATCCTCATAGAAATGCCTCTCTGGGCTGAAGGTGTGGTAGAGAACCATCCACATCTGGAGACCGCTGGCTTAAGTCTTAGCTCTGAGAGGTCATGGTATTTATTGAACCATTATAAATATCGGGCTACTTAGAGCTGAGTGCAGAGTTGCCAGCTCTTCAGCTTGGATAGCATCTCTGTTGAGGACCCTGTAAATAGGTAACTTCAGATTGAAACCTGGCATGGGAAATGACCTAAGGGTAGGGTAGAGATGGGAGATCTGTGTACCTAAAAAGAAGGAAAGTGCCTCATCAGGTTAAGTTATTGACAAGGCAGGAAGGATTGTTCTGATGATACCACTGATCTTCAGATTGGAGTGTTGCCTTGGGCAGAGTGCGGAGAGTAGAGCTAAGGTTACATCCTCAGGGGTGATCTCGAGCCAGCTGATGAACTTCTTGAGGCTAGTCAATACTCTTGGGGGCCCGGGACTCTACTCTTAGATCTTTGCAGTGGACCCTTGGGGCTTGCCAATCACCCACCACCCCAGGATTCTTTCTTAGCCTGTTTGCCTCAAAGTGAGTACATGTTACATTCTTCCTTGCTGTGGCAGCACTGGCTTCAAGAAGGCTGCAGGCTCAGTGCTTTCTTAAGCAATGCCAGTTGGTGTCCCTCAGGTGTCCCCACTGAGTAATTTGAAGGTGTTTGTCACTGGTCTGGCAAGGAGTGGGCAGTGGTCTACCGTTGTCTTTCCAAGTAAGCTGATAGTTACTAACCATAGCCATGGGAATTCTGGAGACTCGTCCTAAACCAATGCATCTGTTTTTCCCTCGAAGCTCAGACCTAGATCACTTAGATTTAACTCTTGGACCAGGCTTGTCGAGGAAGCTGGAGCCGATGGGTGGGGTTGCTTGTCACATCTCTAGATTTATGCATCAGTTTGGTTATCACCACTTTTGGTGTCAAGACAAGGAGCTAGGGTGGGTCAGTGAGTTAAGAAAAAGACTTTATCCCAAAGAGGAATGAGAAAGATTAGGGCAGAGAACATGTCTTGGGGCTTACGCCTAAGGCAGGGCTTGCAAGTAGTTTCTTCTCTGTGGTTTCTGTCTCAAAGCCATGATTACCCATATGTTTCCTAGTGGGAGTCTCTGCTGTCCTGGTCACCCATCCTTAGACAGACATGGGGAGCAAGTGTGGTCATTAATCTGTTTCTTGTGTTTTTAATGCTTCACAATTCATTTTTGTTTATGTGTGTGCATGTGTGTGCGTGTGTGTGTGTGTGTGTGTGTGTGTGTGTGTGTTTGGGGCACACCTACCACAGTGTTCATGTGCAGGTCAGAGGACAACTTGTGGGAGTTGGTTCTCCCCTACCATGTGGGATCTGGGACTAGAATTTTGAAGGTTGTGATATACTTCTGGGCTAGACTGTCTCCCGTTGGTTGACTTGTGGGTATTCAGGCTACGGCGTAGGTTTTCAGTGGTTGGCTGCTTTGAGTTCCTATCTCAGCTGGCAACATATGAGAAGTGAAGATGAGGGGTTAGCCTAAAAAATAAAAACCCCAGGTTGGGTTTAGAAGGTGATGTAGAGAAGGAAAGAGAGGGGGAACCCCAAAATAAACAAAGTCTCAACTGTTCTGAGAACTCAATAAAACAATCACATCAAATATGAAGAGGCATAAATCTTGTGTCTGCACAGGTAACCTACTCAATTGCTTTTATTATCGCTCAAGCTGACTCCATTTATTACCATCCACAGCCCGGGCAAAGGAGACTGCATGGAGGGTGGTCTCTGGTGCAATCCTATACCCGGAGAGGCAACAATCAGCCCATACAGCCAGGGATTTCGATGGGAGCCAGGAAGGGCCCATCTGTCTGCATGAAACCAATCAATAACTCTGTAACCAGAGCCCTTGTCACAGGGAAATGGACAACACAACAGTTCAATAGAGGGGCCACAAGGGGAATTAGCCAAGTGGAGATGGTGCCAGGCAGGAGCAGCCAGCGTCTTGAGAAGGGAAGCAATGGTTCCTGGAGTAGAGACTGAGAGGGTGAGATGGCAGGGCTCTGCATGCTGATAGGCACAGGTGAGGGTCTGCTGTGCGGTCAGCCCCAGGAAGGAGACAGGTGAGGGTCTGCTGTGCGGTCAGCCCCAGGAAGGAGAGGCAACGCTGAATGTTTGGAGTGGTGGAATGCATGTCCTGGAGGGCAGCTGGGGAATGGGCTTGTGATGTTCATCTGGTGGTTCAATTGTCTACACAATGGAATAAACTTGAGGGCTAGAACATTCTTTACTTTAGACAGAGAAACAGCTATAGTAAGCAGCACAGATGAGTCACTCTCCCCGAAGAGGGAATGGAGGCCCTGCTTCTCAGTCTTCTCAGCAGGACTGATAAAGGAACACCTTAATCCAGGGGCCCAGCATCTACTCCCAGCTTCCTCAGGTGCAGACTTGGCTATTCTGCAGGGCTGTAGAGCTCAGGGCTCCCCTGAACCCCTCCTTGATGCCTTACAGTTCTTCCACTGAAAGGAGAATGTGTACATTGAGAAGAAGCCACTTTCCATGTCCTTAAAAGAATCTAGTAGATGGGTCCCAACCAACCTGCCAATTTTCTAGATTCTTAATGTCTTTTTATACCTCCTGCCAGGTCAGACTGAGTGTCCAGAGCTCAGGTTCATAAGGTAGAGGCAGCTACGGCCAATGAATCACCCAGAGAACACAGAAGGGTTCCCAAAACCTGAAGATGAGTGTTTTCTAACCAGTACCCAAGCAAGGGAAACAGTGGTTGGAGAGAAGTTATGTCTCCTGGAATTATTTGCCACTGGGCAGAGATGATTTTCTCTTGTTGGTCACATTTTCTGGATTCGATGCTATCAAGGAGCAGTTAGAATTGTATGCACAGTGGCATATAGGAATAAAAGTTGTTATCTTCTGTGTGGGAGACTATGTGTCTACGTCTACTTGTATCTATTCTTAGGTACAGGGCTCTGGGGCCAAGAGAACAAAGAAAATGGTCCCCAGTATGGGACCTGCCATTACAGCGCAAGGTTGGGCACCTTGTCCTTGGCTCGAGTGGTTAATCAGCAAGTCAGTCATTTGGCTTGTTACATGCAGTGGCAACAGTCATAGTCATAGGCTAAAGATGATTGCATTTCACAATTTAGACGACCTGGGTCCAGGTTTTCCATTAAGTTTTGTTTGTATTACAATTCTTGATAAATCCAGTTAATCCCAAGGCAAAGGCCTGGGCTGCCCTGGTGCCACCTTTGTGATGTAGACTTCTGTGATCATATGTGCGTCCTTATTATGACACTTGAGCTCAAGCCCTGTTGGCATGGCTAGCTAGGGACCAGTGATAACAGGAACCAAAACGATGTTCTTTCAGGCACATGCACTTCTCCAAAACTGTAATCCACACCAGACATAGAGGTGGGTAGCTTAGATTCCAGGAGAGGCAAGCAGATCTCCATGAGTTCAAGGTCAGCCTGCCCTACAGAATGAGACCCTGTCTCAAGCAAGCAAGCAAACAAGCAAAAACAAACACCAACAAACACTAACATACACACACACCCCACACATTGCCCACACACACACACCACACATACCACACACTCACATACACACCACACACACTACGTGACCCCGGAAACCACAGCTTATTTTCAAGCCATGGAAATATCAGGACCTCTTTGTGTGTTTCTTTTTAAAAAAGATTTATTCATTTATTTTGTGTGTGCGTGCGTGCGTGCGTGCGTGCGTGTGTGTGTGTGTGTGTTCTCTATCTACATGTGCACCTGAGTCCCAGAAGAGGGCATTGGATCCCATTACAGATGGTTGTGAGCCACCATGTGGTTGCTGGGGATTGAACTAAGGACCTCTGGAAGAGCAGCCAGTGCTCTTAACCACTGAGCCATCTCTCCAGTCCCTTTTTGTCTTTCTTGAGGGACAATGTGTTGAGAAGATATTTGTGGAGAAAGAGAGAGAGAGAGAGAGAGAGAGAGAGAGAGAGAGAGAACGAGTGAAATAGTTATCTAGTCCAGAGTTTGACTTTGACTTTGGATGTGGGGTAAGGAAAGTAGAGCCCCAAGAGCAGTAACACAGGTAGCCACAAGGGTCACAGCCAGTGTTTTCAGAGAAACTGTCAGGAAAAGGTGTCCAGGAGCTGCAGGCATGGGCCCAGCCTACAGGCATGGATACAGTGATGGTTTTTGCACTTACCATTGTGTGAGTGTGTGTGTGTGTGTGTGTGTGTGTGTGTGTGTGTGTGTGCATGTGAGGTCTGAAGATAACTTTTGGGAGTTGATTCTATCCTTCTCATTCTACCCTTCCACCATTTTTGTGCATGATGTGTATGTGTGCACGTGTGTGCACACACATGCGAGCACATGTGCATGTGCCCACAGGCCAAAGGTTAATGTCAGGAAACAGCCTCCATAGCTTTCAACCTTATTCCCTGACAAAAGGTATCTCAGTCAAACCCAGAGCTTGCTGATATGACTAGTCTTGATAGCCAGCTTGCTCCAGGGATCCCATCTCTGCCTGGGCTGGTATTGCCAATGGGCCATAGCTCCTGCTCAGCATCATGTGGGGTTCGGGAATCTGGATCTGAATTCTCTGGTCCTCATACTTGCAAACAAACTCTTTACCCACTGAGGCATCTCTCCAGCCTCTCCCCCGACTTTGTAGGTTCCAGGGATTGAACTCAGGTTTTCAGGCTGGCATGGCAAGAGTCTTTGCCTAGTGGGTCATCTTGCAGGACCCAAAAAGACAAATTTTAACTTCTCTGTGCTAACCAAATAAAATGCACTTTGGATCTGATTCTATCTTGGGCAGCAGTTGGCAGCCTCTGGTCTGTGTAACTCTACACACTGATCTCTGGTCTAGGAAAGAGCCATGTCCTCAAAGTAAGTGTGAGAGAACCAACATTTCCCTCACACCTTAGCACAGAAGCTTTGGGACGTCCATGGGAGATGGTAGAGCTCTTTCTAGCTGGAGGAGGAGCGGGCAAGTCCTGGATGATGAAGGGGACAGCAAGTGTGATGCAGACTACAAGAGTGATGGAGGAGGTGAAAAGCTGAGAGGAGAAAGAGATCTGGCAGACTCCTTGGCCTGCGTGGTATTTGGGAACATAGTACAGAGCATGTGACTCCAGATCCCTGGAGTTGAGAAGGGAAATAAAGAGCCATAATCTAAATAAGGGCATTTGGTCCCTGAAACATCTTAGATGTGGTTAGAGAAAGCCAGTGCCCAGGGTAGTTGGTTGTTTAGGCTAGTGGCTTTCTGAGAAGCCCAGAACTGACAAAGAAGAGAAGGAGAGACCAGCTGGGGAGACGTTTCTAACATGAGAGTGGGGCAGAGGAGGTGACATTGCAGGCAAATTCTCAAGGTCAGAGTTTTCTGGTCCTTTCTAAGAGACAGCTATGGGAACATGAATGTGGCTATGACCACCTGCCTCTCAGCATTCTGCATATCCTGGCAGTGACTGTAGCTGCCATTGGCAAGCCCAAGACAAGAGAGAGGAGCCAAGAAGAAGGCAGGGTAATCCCTGCTTTCTTGGGTTCCACAATGGAGCTATCTAGAACTTAGGGCCTCATTGCTCCAGACTTCCTGCTATGCTTGCTTCTAGGCCGGCCTGACCATGGTGAGCTCCCTCTGCAATGGAGCAGAGAAAGCTGGGGGGATGTGCCAGGCCATTCTTGGCAAGGTATGCAGCAGGGCAGCTGGCTGGAAAGTGAGCAGTGTTCACCTTGCAGGCACAGCAGAGAAATATGAGGAAGCGTGTAGGGACCTGGAAGAGAGAGAGCACAGGAAGGGCGGAAAGGGTCCCAGAGCTCAAGCAAATGATGGCTAGTTACTACTGGAGATGCCTTTCCTGGTTCTGGTGCTCCCTCTTGGCCCTGGGGTCTTTGTGGGTTCAGATGCCCATCTCATTCAGGCAAGGGAGGGAACTCAGGAGGGTTGCTAACAGTGTTGGGTCTGACGGATCGCTGAGGTGCTCAAGCACAAGTACCTCATTCTGACCTTACTCTTGCCAGCCTTTGTCTGACTTCCAGGGTTCCTGGTGCTGTCCTCAGAGAAGATGATGGGCCTGGCCCGTGGGCCTCTGTGTGGCTCTGTTTTAAAGAATGTGTGCCTGGGAGGCTGGCCTAGCATTGCCATTGCTGGGATGTCTCAGAAGTCAAGTCTTGTCAAAGTGAGAGCTGATCATCTAGGTATTCAAAAAGCTTCTGGCTTGCTGGCCTGTTTGATCCCAAAGCCAGAATCCCTGGCATCACTTGGATAGTCTGCTTGTTTGGGATGTTGCTGAATGCTACCCAGAGGGCGCAGGGTCAAAAGGACAGTAGGTGTCCTAGTGGGTCCATAGCTAAGTGTCAGGTCAGGTCTACAAAAGGTTCTGACACAATTGGTAAGCACACCTGTATCTGGGACTATGGGCCCACATGAGATCGGTGCAAACTGGCTCTGTTGGAGGTGGGTGTGTCACCTGTGTGTGGCATTAGATGAACTGGTGGCCACAGCATTGGTTGTGTTTACCTGTAACCTCAGAGACAGCCTGTGTGGAGATGAGACCGAAGGTCAGGATGGTTATCGGCTATCATCTGCAGCATGTGCCCGCCAAGGTCCTCACCCTTCCCGGCCCTCTCTCCTCCGTGGGTTAGATGGACGGGTAGGTGAGGCCAATCTCTGACTGAAGAGTGAGGAGTTGATTCTGATTGAAGAGTGAGGAGAAGCTGATAAGATAAGAGAGGCCACCTTTCCTCCAGGGATCAACGGAGGTGTCATGTTCCCCACTCTTTTGCTTTTCTAAGAAGGGCAGGCTGACTTCCACTTACTGTGACTGTCTGACTTCTGGGAAAACCAGGGGTGGCTCCTTCCACTGTGGTCCTGGGAGGGAAAGCCTGGCAAACTCCCAGGTGAGAGAGAAAAGGCAGCAGAAGGAAGACAGCAGGAGAGAGGGGAAGGCTGTATGCCTTGACACTGATTGGCCCTGGCCTGGTGTGGGGCCACAGAAAGAGCCCGAAGAAGGGCAGCTGTGAGGCTTCCAGCCTTCTGGGCCTGTTGCTTGGTCTCCTGCAGAGGGCACAGCTCTGGCTCTGGTCCAGTCTCTTCTAGAAACAGGGGTCACCCTCACTCTCTACCCACTATGCTCTGGTCTACCATGTAACATCTGTCTCTTCCTCCACTCCCATTACCTCAACTCCTGACCCTAGGGAGATACTCTAGAAGGTCATGCAGATTTCTTAAGTGATGACCTCTCAGGGTAGGTACAAAAAAGTTGAGAGAAACTCATTTCATGGCTAGTGGCTGCTTAGAAAAGGCGATTCCGGCATACGAATGTGATAAATGTTAACTGAGCATTAATCGCATTAAAGAGGGCCCTATAAACTTTTCATTTCTAATTAAATTCGTCCAGTGATGCTGCCCAAGCGAGTACTCTGAGCCTTTGTTTATGTGGAAAATTAAAATGCAAATACAAAGGGATTTATTTCCAGGAGTGGAGTGATGGTCTGGCCCCTCTGGCTACAGGTCTCTAGGCCTGTCAGGCCAGGTAACTCTGCGGGTGCTGTCCACTGTGCAACAAATTTTTGTTGTGAAGGGAAAGGCCAGAGTTCAAGGTCAAATACAAGTAGACATGAGGAGAAGTTACCAAAAGAATTAAAGACGAGAAAAGGCAATAGACAACCCACTAATGTAGGAAAGCATTTTCTTGGTTTTCTAACCTTCCTACTGTAAGAATAGTACCCCCAAACCAACCAACCAAACAAACTCTTGTTCGTGAACAATGTCACCATAAGCCTCCTTTGTAATTGTGGTTAAAAAAGGGTGTGGGAGGGAGGATTTGGAGGCATCTACAAGACTGTTCTTGAAAGAATTCAAAGAGGTCAACAGGGAAGTGAGGCCTATAGTCTGGCTTCCTTTCCAGTGCTTGGAGGGTCAGCTGCTGTCCACATCATGGTTTTGCTGGGTCCTTCCTGCCAATGCCAAGTGGCTCTGGCATAGGGTAGTGGAGCATAGAGGCACACACCGAGAAGGACATTGTGCATGCACGCCTGCATGCACGCAGCCTCTTACACAGAAGAGAGAGCTGGTGGCTCGTAAGAATGAACAAATGGCCCCCACAATGAGCCTTTTAGTACCGTGGTCCCTTTGATGGAAGCAGAAACCCTTAATGCTATTGAATGAAGTGCTGTGAGTTCCTGCTTCCTAAAACATAAATTAAGTTGAGAGGAGAGGAAAACCTAGGTAAGAAAAATCATTTGGGTATATCAGTTAGAGACACTGAAAAATAGCTGTGGTGTGGTGCGAGTAAGGAAGTTGTAAATAGCATTAAAACTCAAGAGAGAAAGGAAACAGAGGTAGGAGGGACGAGAAAAGGCAGAGCGTTAAATCACAAATAGGGTCTCGAGTACAGTCACAAACCAGATTTATACCGAGCTTTGCAAAATCTACAGCCTGGACTGCAGTAGGTGGGGATCCCAGGTGCCTGAGACCACAGGCCCAAGGCTCCTGACAGTGTAGAGAGAGGGTAGGCTGCTCACCGTGCTGGATTCTGGGATTGATCCATGCATTCTCCTTGCAGGGATCTGATTGGTATAGCTTTGCAGACAGTCAAGGATCCAGCCACATGAGAGTCTTTAAAGGCCTTTAAGCACATGGGTCTCTTGTGAGCTGGATCCAAGTCCTAATGGTTCTCCAAGGTAGCAACCATTCCTGGAACACCGCCTGCTTGCCTGAACTTTGCAAACAACTGCTACTCCCCCCTCTTCAGTCTGTTTTATTCTGGGTTATTCGTTTCCTCTTCAGTGTTCACTTGTATCTTGGGAATGCATGAGCACTTGCTGACAAGCAGGTTAATGACCATGGCAACGCCCAAACATCTGGAAGAAAATCAAAAAACTTTAGTCAATCATCTCTGTTAGTTGTCCATAGGAAGCCAAAGACCTGGTGATTTAGCACGTCCACCTGGTTTTCTCAGGTTTCATTCAGGCACGGAATCAGCACACCCAGGAAATACCTATTTCAGAGGAAAATATTCTAGGAAGCATAGTGTGGTGGTTAGAAAGTATCTTGGATACACTGGGTTTGGTTTCTGATTTAAACGGAGCCTGGGTCAGGCATAGGGGTGGCAGCAATTTGTGTCTGGACAAGCTCAGCCATTGGGTATACTGGAAGAGGCTTCATCCAAATAACCTTCGGCTGTCCACTAGGCCTGGCTTCCACCAGGGGATCTGCCATCTGAAGGGCCTTAATAGACATGACCAGTCATTCACCCACTCTTCCAGTCACCCTTTCAGAAATGTCTTGCTACGCACCTCCTGTGTGCCAGGCAAGTCACATAAAGCTCTGTGGCACAAAACAAGAGGGAGGCTTCAGGGAGAAATCACCATATTTTGCGTCTGGCTAATCTCCTATCTTTTCTGTACCTCAGTTTCCCTAGTCATATAAGGTAGGGATAATCACTTAAATCTCTTATAGGCTCTCACGAAAGTTAAATGAACACACATACCCCCACACAATAAATCTACTTAGAATTGCAACTAGCCAATATTAAGGAATCAATAAATGTACTATTCTTATTGCAGTAGTAATAATCAAGGATGCATTTTTAGCTTTAGCCTGTGTCAACATGTGTGTCTTCTGGTTTGTATGCGTACAGCACTGAAGCATTTTAAATAAGAAGGTTGAAAGGGTTGAGTCTCTTGGCTCACATCTATAGCATTCAGGAGGCTGAGGCAGTAGCATCTTGAAATTAACGCCTGCTTAGTGTTTCATAGAGAAACCTTGTCTAAAAACAAACAAGAAAATAAAAAGAGAAAGAAAACAAGAAAGCATGATTAAAGAGCCAGAAAATGATTTATGAGCGGGGTTAGTATCTCGAACACCCGTGAGGTTCATGGTATCCTGGGAACCCAGATGAATTCTGGAAGTAAGCTGACTCTGTGTTTTCCAGCGGGGGGAGAAATCTCTGTGACTCAGTTCTCTGACCACTGAATAGAGTTAGTCAAGGACTTACCCCTCTGATCACTTTGAGAGCCCAGCCTGTATACATGTGTGCATATGTACATGCATGTTTGGACACTTGTGTGCACAGCCATGCTCTCTTCCAGGATGAGCTGGCTGTTGCTTAAGGACTTGGAAGTTGGCATTTTCCAGGCTCCATGGCATTTTCCCAAGTTATGCTTCTTTGCATTTGTAATTTTTGTTTTAAAGAGATAAATGAGGCAGTGGTGGGGAAAGTCTTCAGGTGATAGTTTTGAAGGGTTTTCCTGGTTCTTAAATGCCGTAATGGAGAGAGAGAAGGGAGGCAGCCAGGAAAGATGGGGAAAGAAAGGCATGAAAATGGAGGTAAAGATGAAAGAGAGGAGTAAGCAAACGGTTGAACTCAAACCATATCCATCAAGTGTGGTCCTTTGTAGCTGGGTGCTCCCAGGAGGATGGAGATCCCGTAATCGCTACAGTTAGACCACCACCGAGAGAAAAAGATTATAAGAAAAGAATGTAGGGAGTCAAATTACATTGGGCTTTGTCTATTTGGTACGATGGTCTGAAGTAACTGGATAATGATATATTCCTCTGCTCATTCTGTGTCCAGCAAGAACAAGGTGAGAACCAAAGTTGTCCTAACTCAGGATGATGTGTCTCTCGTCTCTATGGGAAATCCCATGGAATGAGGCTGAGACCTGGTCTTGTGTTTTCCCCCTTTGGTTCAGGGACCTCTGTCAGTTCAGTGAACCCTGAAGAGCCACATTCAAGTGCCTAACCAGTTACTTCTGAGATATCTTAAGATCTCTTTTATTTTTAATTATGTGTGTGTAAGTGGGTGTGGGTGTGTGCATGTGTGTGCAGGTTCCCCTGTGGCCAGAGCTGTTGGATCCCCTAGAACTGCACTTATAAGCTGTTGTGAGCTCCCAGACGTGGGTGCTGGGTGTTAAACTCAGATCTTCTGCAAGGCTCTGAATAGTACGTGCTCTTAAATGCTTTGCCATCTCTCCAGACTCTTTTTGGATGTCCATCAGTCAAATTAGCTGTGAACGGGCTATATTTTCTTTTAAATTATAAAAGTAACTCAGTGCTAGGGGGTTGAGCCTAGGGCTTTGCACAAACTAGGCAGTTGCTTAACACTGAGTTATATCTCTAGCCCTAGGAAGAATTTAAAAGTAGCTAAGTTGGAATTGTGGGGGCTAAGTCACCCTCAGAGTGTTTTTAATTAACTGTGAACCTACACGAGGTTGTCATCTCCCTTTTTCCGTAATCATTAGAACCAAGCCAGCCATTGCCTTTATCAACCCCCAGCTCCTGCTCTATCCATACAACCTGGGGGGAGGAGCCCCACCCCACCCTGCAGCCAGAGGAGTGGTACCCAACTGCAGTTTTTATACTTCATTCCTTAAAACACACAGTACACCTCCTGATTGACCTGATGATTTTATGTGCATTAGTGTACTTGCGTACTTGTTTATATTTGGCCAATCTCATGACTGTTTTACCCAGCGAACGTTTATAGTCATCACCATCACCGTCACCATCACACTCATAGCTAACCAGTCCTTCCTACAATAAGGCAGTATAAGTAACTTAACATAGTAATTGACGTAAGTCTGTTGGACAACCCCGCCATGCTTTGCAGCAGTGTTTATAGATGTGGTAACTGGAATACAGAGAAGTAAAATAACTTGCTCAAGATCACAGACTAGGGTAGCCGACCTAGGATTTGAACCCACAGAGAAGTGGTCCTGAAACCCGTGTACTTTATCCACTACACCACAGTTCTTATCTACTTTGGATCAAAGACAATGCAGACCACAGTGATCTCTTCTTGGTCTCATGCCTTGCTGCAATCTCCTATCTTTACTCAAGCTTAGAGCACACAACCTGTGTCCTGGTGGAAGGTCACACTATAATTGTAATTCTACTACTGGGCCACACCATCTGGAAACCAGTGGGGGAAAAAGATGCCTTGGGACAGCACCACAGTGGGGAGGAACAGGAGTTCTGGGAGATTGAGGTCATGGTGGTGCTCCCACTGGGATGGGAGCTTTATCTATCCTCCCGATCCCCAGCTGGGATGTAGACTTTATACAGGGATAGTGTTTAGCCTTGGGGCTTCACTCCCTGGATTAGGCAGATGTAGGGAAGGTAAGACCAAGACCTGAACCAAGGTGGTTAAGTCAGAGCTCTCCCAGCCAAGAGTAGGCATGTACACTTTACCATCAAGAGGATAGTTGTCCTGCATCTCTAAAATGTTCTCTCTAGAAAGAAGCAGTACAAATGACCAGGCCAGAGGAAGGTTAAAAAAAAAAAGCAGAATTGTCCCTCCCACCCACAACTTTAAGAAGAAGGCCATTAAAGCAATTAACAAATCACACAACCACCACCCAGATCCAGCATCATTACTCAGCCCACGTCACCAAGGAGACACCCATTAACCTAATCTCTGAGACATACATTATGAATAAAGAGATGCAGATATGATCAATGAACACAATAATTCAAAGCAGAAAGAGACACTGCCACTAAACAATACTCAAATTCCTCCAGCCCAGTCTTACAGGAAGAGCAGTCACCTCGATACAATACCACAAACGAAAACAAACCTGAGACCAGCTGCTGGAATGCGCCCACACAATGTCACACACACTAACCCACACCACAATTCAAGCTCTCGGTCCCACAGGCCACCTGTACACAAAGGCTGGGATGAGGTGGCCCTTGGAGCAATGATAAACATTGGTAAGACATACAAAGGTAAGGTCAGCATTGAAACACCCAGCTCTCAGCACACCCTGCAGAACATAGTCAGAGTTACAGTGTCCCCAAGCTCAGCACAGCTGCCAGGACAGAGCACCGCCCCCTGTCCAGCAGGTGGACGTATCTAGACCATCACTTCTGATAAGGCCTCAAGGCTCTGGTTGCTACTAAAAGAGTAAACTGTCCCCAGAGCCTGCTTCCCGAGACAGGACAAATCAGCTCCATCCTGGCTGGGGTTTAATAAGACCTCGCTGTTATGGAAAATGACAGAGCCGCAGGGATGGAGGGGAAAGGTGGGGGCTGGGGGAGCTCTCCAAGCTGGGTGCAGGAATTCCCCTCTGACTCCTGCCTCTATGGCCGTTTTGAGCTGAAGCCCTCTCTTGCTGGGTGCTCACTGAGTATCGATTCAGTCTGCAAGCAATTTTAATATTTCTTCAGGGACTTGCCAGCACCAGCACAAGTCATTAATTCACCCTCCCAAATTGCTTATTCAATAGCAGGAACATGGCTCCTGAATAAAGTCCCAGAATTTATGTGACTTGCACGAGTCAGGAGGTCAAACAACTGTTATGGAGCGAAGTTAAAAATCCAAATAAAATATTGACACTTTTTTTGGGGAGGGGAAGAGAGGGAGGCCAAGGTATTTAAAATAGGCTTTTGTTGCAATGCCTCCAGGATAAAGAATGGAAGGGAACTGAAGACAAGTTGGAGTTTATAAAATCAATGGAATTTATTGCACATCTACTTGGCATTTAATAATTCTCTCATTTCCACATCCCCCACCCCCATCCCATTCTGGCCACAGACAGGGAGATACACAGGTATACAAATGCATTTATACACATCAATACTGCTGCACGGACCAATATGGAAACGGGATTGTGATGTGCGCAACGCAGGCACCCAGAAAAGGGAACATCGATGGGTTTCGCTGTAGCTGAATGTGCTTAACGGAAGCAGACATAACTTGGCAGATATTCATGAAGTCGCTTTTGATAAGTATATTCACGGTTATAAATCTCAGATCAATGCATTAGAGATGAATATAAAGATGTGCTCATCACGGAAATAGTTTCTAAAATGTAGACGCTGCGAAACGTCTATATGCAGGATCATCCTGGGATTGCGTACACGATTTGCAAATCACGGTCTGTTTGTAACGCGGACACGATGCTTATTAAATAGGTGTTGGTACATGCATAGCTGACGAAAGCATGTTTCGAGCCACAGCCACACACAACCTCTGCTAGGTGCCTACAGATGTCTGCTCAGTTGTCCAAATCACGTATGTGGAAAGACGAAGAAAATCGTTCCTGCTCAAATAGCTAATAGACACAAAGCATTATTAATATAGAAATTTCCAGAGATCAGATTACGCAGTCCTCAGATATTGAAGTCACAGGCTTGGGTCCAAAGCAATCTGATACTAAGAATGTGACCTTGGGTGAGCTGCTTAGCCATGCTGTTGACTCTAAGGAAGAATAGAGAACACGCCTATTTGATAGAGCCTTGGATAGGATTTGAGTGAGAAAGTGCATCATGTACCGTGTCTCTTTTATAGCGAATATAAAATAAATAATAGGGGCCTTCAAGGTGGTTTAGTGGGCGAAGGTACTTGCTGCCCTGGCTGATGGCCTGCATTCAACTCCCAAACCCTAGTCAAAAAGAGAGATGCTGGTGTAAAGAGAAAACTCACTCTCTGATTTTCACACTAGCCTTCCACACATGAATAAATAAAAGTAAAGACTTTTAAACAAATGAGAGTTAAGACTTTCACTGCTATTCTATGCAGCTCTTCTAGTGAGGTCTAGACTTAGATCTTGATTTGTTCTTGATAAGACTAACTTTTTCTAACAAGTGGCTAGTGGAGTGGACTCTAACGTGGGACATCCATGTTTAAATTCTGGCTCTGTTACAGAGTGTGACTTAGGCAAGTTAGCTAATATTTCTGAGCCCCAGTTTCCAGATTAAAGGATAGAGATAATAATCTTCGTAGGTACCAACAGGTATTTCATAGGTGCACAAAGACTAAAATTTATTTTTATTTTTATTATTCTTAAGACAAGATTTATTTACATAGTTCTGGCTTTCTTAGAGTTCACTAGGTAGATTAAGCTGGCCTTGAACTCACAGAGATTCGTCTGCCTCTGCCTCCTTAGTGCAGAGATTAAAGGCATGTACCACCATACTCTGCAAGAGTTAAATTTTAAACTCCACGTAAAGTGCTTCTGACAACGCCTGGTACATATAGAGCATGTGTTAGCCCACAGTATCCCATAAAATTCTTCTGTTCCAATAATATTAATAATTTGATAGTTATTACGTTATTACATTATAGCTGGTCTTGTTTGTTGCTAAATGGTAAGAAAAAGAATTATGACATTTGTCCTTGCTGAACTGAGTCCCTAGGAAAATTCAGTATAAACTGGGTAAACAAAGAAAGAGTTCAGCTCTGTGGTGGACCCTGAGGGACCGAGCGGAACAGAAAAAGGTTGACTGGAAAGCTGTGGGGTCAGGAGGCAGGTGGGAAAGATTTTAAACCTAGGCTGAGAAACTCTGACTCTATCCATAACAGGAAGAAGGGTTAGGGTTTAGCTACATCCTATTCTTTCAGGACAGAGATAGATGGATTTTTTTTTTTTTTTTTTTTTTTTTTTTTTTTTTTTTGAGTCGCTGAGGTGACGAGGGCTAGAGGCAGTGAGGCCAGGCAGTCACCAGAAAGCCCAATGTCCCTTCAGGCTTTCTTCTGCTTACAGAGGGATGTCAGCATGCTTATTGAGGGTTAGGAAGGACGGATAGGAGCAGAGGAGGAGACTCACTGCAGTAGTGAGCCTATAGCTGGACCAATTACCGTTACATCAGGCAGTCCCTGAGCCACCATCCTCTTCCAGGCAGGATCATGGGGTGAACAGCTGGTAGACCCCAGCTTTAGCCAGAAGCCCTGACAGATGAGGGCAGAGCCAGTGACAGGAGGAGGTAGTCTGGTCACGCTCTAGCTTGGCATGCGCTACAGACTGGTTTCCAAATGGTTAGTTAAACACATTGCCCCTTAATTTTTAAACCTATGCATATCTTGAAGTTAAATCAATCCATATGCTTACCGTTCATCACAGAAACCACCACTATTGCCCCCTTGGGCCAGCCCCATGGCCCATCTAACCTGGTAAATTGTGTCTGGCCTGGGCTCTCAGGGACACACACTGGAAGGGTTATTGCCCTCCATGCCAGTCTTAGAAGGCTGGTGCAGGAAATCACATCCTATCTAGGAAACAGCTAGAAGTCGATCATCCTGGAAAGCATGAAAACTTTTGAAATTTTGAAATGTTTTTATTTTTAACCTGTAGTTTAGTCTCCACAGAGAAAATGATAGTTTCTGGAATTTTGGTGGCTGCTGGTTGGAGTCAATTGGTATGCAGTGTGGCCTGAAATATGAGTAAAGGGCCAAATTTATGCACTAGGACCTCTCCTGAGTCTCCTACTCCCAGTTAGCAAGTGCTGCCCTCACACCCTGGCTTGGGCTCATCTTCTTAGATTATGAAATTCAAAATTTTTAATTTACCAAGACTGAGAGACCCAGGGGTTTGTGTTTTAGCCATCAACCCAGGGGATTCTGATGCATGTGATTCCAGGGCCATCATTTGAGGGCACCCTTCTGCAAGGTTTCTGAAAGGGTTCTCGTTCTCAGAGCTTAGGCATAACTTCCTGCTGAGCATGCCTACAGTCTGCCTACTCAGAGGCAGGACAAATAAGAGTTCGAGACAAGCCTGAGCTACACGTAGACAGTTTAAGATGTGAGCCTGGGGCCAGGTATAGTGGCACATGTCTTTAATCCCAGCTCTTAGGAGGTGGAGGTAGGTGGATCTCTGAGTTTGAGGCCAGCCTGGTCTACAGAGTGAGTTCCAGGACAGCTAGGGCTACACAGAGAAACCCTGTCTCGAAAAACCAAAATGGAAAAAAAAAAAAAAAAAAAAGACGTGAACCTTGACTATATGAATACCATGACTCTTTGTCTGTCTCAATATATGGATATATACATATACATACATACATAAATGTGTGTGTGTGTGTGTGATATGTATATGCACAATCTAAGAGTTCTTGACATTATGAAAGGGAAGACCTTTCATACCCTAGAACCTGTTCTAGCTGTGTCCTGTTCTATCTGGAATGGAAAAGCCTGTTCTCAGCTATAAAGAATGGCCTGACTCACCTCTCTGGTGTTCTCATTGTTTAAACTAAAACCCACTGAGCAGGCCTGGGCAACACCTCTAAACTGTACAAAGGCAGGAGAGCATAGAAAGGGTGAGTGTGGTGGGGTGCCTCCAAGTGGCCACTGGGGGGGCCAGGGACAGAATGTCCTGGGGTCCTTGTGTAAGGAGAAAGTAAATCTCAGCCTCTGATCTATATGAAGGGGCTACTCAGTTCCATTAGGCCTCTGAGGTAAGCACCCTGTCAGGAGAGGTAGCAGCTTCCTCGGTGATCTATGACATCTCGCTTGAGGATCTGCTAGGAAAAGTCTCTGGCTGGTTCACCTCAGGGATGAGCTGGGGATACTTGCCCAACCTGGGCACTGCTCAAAGAATGGAGATGAAGCCATTACCTGCTTTTGTTGGCAAAACTATCCTTTGCTGAAGCAAATATAGTTTTGGTTTTTAGAATGATCCAGTTTATGACAGCCAGGCAGCTTAAAGTCACTGGCAGAGACCCCACCCTCTTATTGGTTATCTCGCTCAGTAGGCGTTCAGCTTAGCTAGTCTGAAACATTCCTCATCCTGCTTTCCAAGCCACAAACTGGGAATTAAGTATGTTCTGTAGACTCTGGGGTGGAGTGGTCTACACTGGTTTATATACAAACATAGGGCTCGTGTGTCAATACTTGACATTTTACTAGTAAGGCTCTTTGAGCAAAGCAATGATATGACCAGGCTTGGGGGCAGCCTGCTGTTCCTTAAGGTTGGGAGGATAGTTGGCTCCAAGCCAATGAGCAAGATACCATGAGGACACTCTTGGAGATCCAGTTTCTACATATCTTCAGTAGCTGGCTCCAACAGATGTCATTGCTCCCACATTCTGGGGAGGAATAGTGAGTTTCAGGGGAGCCTCTTAACCTTTGTTTCTAAGAACAGACTAGCAGGATATAGAAGCTTGCGAGTTGGTGCTTTTGAAAGTCTCTCTAGCAGCAGTAGAACTGAGTAGTTGACTGTCTGGGCCCTGGGATTCGTCTACCTGAATTCAAATCCCTGATTTGCGATATATGAATAGATGGCCTATGACCATCTGCAAGATGGGTTTCTAGGGTGGGAAGCAAATGAAATGTTTGAAGTACTCAGAACATTGCCTCTCACACAGGAAAGATTCAGTTCACAGTGCTTTTTATCACTAGTGCCTCATCTGAGGAAGCATCTCTCTTGGTAATCCTGACCAGCCTAGGCCTTCCTCCTTCCAAGGTGAACTGTCTGAGGTCATCTCAATGCTAATAGGACTGCTTCTTGTTTCCACCTGAGGGGAAGTTTTTGCACACCATTTATTACCATATAATATAATGCAATATAGTATCATACATAACATAACATGATGTGATGGGTAGGCTAACTTGGAAACCCTGAGGCAGACCGTGGATGGATGGATAGATGAATAGATACATTTGTACTAAGTATACATACATTATATCATTCTATTGATTTGTAAAAAGTTCCCGGTCTGCCTGGCTGTAATGAGATTTTTGAACTTTGCGTGGCGATCAATGAGAGGAATATTATTGGCCTAGAGAATTGATATACCTGCTCTCAGTGGCTTGTTCTGCTCCCAGGCCAACCCGGCCCCCCAGGTGTACGATTCCAGCAGACACTTAACCTTTTTTACAGTGTCATCAGGCTAAAAGGAATCTAATAGTGACACAGGACTTGTGCTCAGCACTCTGCCACTATTGCTTTCCTGTCACAAATAATTTATAGCCTTCTATTTCCATCCCTGAGCCCTGCACCCCAGCCCTACCTCCTACTTCCCCCAGCTCCCAGGAATCGATAAACTCACACAGCCATAGTGGGACTTCAGGGTGCAAGGAGACGGACAGATGGACAGAGAGAGGGAGAAAGAGGGGCAGAGTAAGACAGAGATGAAGAGACAGAGAAGAAAAACAGAGGAAACAATGGGAGAAGAAGGAGAAGGAGGTGGAAGGGTCAAGTAGAAGCCTGAGTTCCCAGTGGAAGGCTGAGCCATCTCTGCCAATTTAAGTGACTTACTGGGATACTCACAGGGACCCTTGCCTCAGAGAGCCCCCTGAGGCTGCTCTGATCATCATGGTGGGAGAAAGTGGGGGTCTCCTGGGAATTTAACCAAAGAGGTAGTGACCTTACCACCTGCTTCATCTCCCTTTGCTCTAAAGCCCTCCCACCACACCTGCCACCACCAGAATCCTCTGTGGTCCTTCCCAAAGCATGCAGATAGAACTTGGTCAGGTCCCCAGTCTGTCTTTCTGACTGCAACCTCCGTGACCCCTGCTGGTGTTCTTCCCTACCCTCGCTGTTTCTTCTCAGCTAGTACCTTCACTGATCCAGTTGGGGCATACTGAGAAGGGAGGCCTCCTGCCTGTACCTGGCTCAGCCTTTAAATTGAAAGCAGCTGGGCATAGAGGTGACCCACAGGGATAATAACACAAGTGCGAACATCATTATTCCAACTAGCGTTCACAGAGCCAAACATCCTACTAATCACTTTGTGTGAATTATCCTTCTTAATCCTCACCAGGGCCATAGGAAGTACACAGTAGTACTGTCTCATTTTACAGATAAAGGAATGAGAAATGTCCAAGGACATCCCAGGAAAAAGGAAACGGAGCTGGGATCCTGACTTAGGTGACAGAGCCTGATGTCCCAAATCCCCTCACTAGACCAGGTGTGGTTGTACATACCTAATCTGCTATCACTCAGCACCTGGGAGGCAGGAGGGTCAACTCTGAGGCAGTTCTGGGTTATATAGGTGAGACCCTATTTCAAAACAACAAACAAAACCAGAACAAATCAGGGTATAGAGAGATGGCTCAATGGTTAAGAGCATTGGATGCTTGTGTAAAGAACCCAGATTTACTTCCTAGCACTCCCATGGTGACTCACAGCTGTCTGGAACTCTAGTGTTCTCTTCTGTCCTTCATGGATGCCATTCATGCACATAGTACACATCCTCATGTGCAGGCAGATACTCATATACATAAAAGAAAATGAGTAAATCTTAAAAACAAAAACAAAACCAACCTGAATTCCCTTAGCTATACAAAGCACCCTGGGGAGACACCAAGATCCCAGGAGTCCATGTTTGGGAGCAGAATAAAGCACTGAGCAGGGTGAGCTCTCACTGACATGGAAGAGGAAAGAGCATCCAGTGTTGGAAAGCCTGCTTGGGTAGGAAGGGGGAGTCTTTCACGTTGGGGTGAGCACAGAATGTAGGCGGAATATAGACAACCATAGGGTTTTCACATTCCTGATTCTTAAATTCTCCATGATCATCTCTGGGACCTGGCAGGTGCCCACTGCCTGGGGTCATGAATGGACACCAAAAGCCTTAATAACTCATAGCAGACACCCTGCCCAACCTCTCCCCCATGCACCACCAAGCTGCTGTCAGGGCAGAGCAATTTTCCATCACTAGCTGCCTCAGCTAAATCTGTATCAGTGCCTCGGGGGTACAGAGGCTCTGGTAATAAAGACAGGAACTCCACCAGCCAGTCCCGTTATCTGTGTCCCCCAGCCCCAGCCCTGGGACTCCTTAGACCAGAACCTGTCAGCCTTTAGAGCAGAGCCACTGCAGGACCACCAGACTCTGGAAGCTTGTGTAGAAACAGCTGTTTGGTGTCCTTCTAGTCCTTCTTGAAGGTGAGGTCATATTGTTCCCAGCTGCTCCAGTCTTTCCCGTGCTGATCTCCTCTTTCTGACTCTGAGACTGCAAAGCTGTGAAGGCTTCCTTCTGAAGGTCCACTTGTTTTCAGGTCAACTCTGTCCTGGTCCTTTACTCCAGTTCCCCATTATTCTTCCCTGCTCTGCATCTTCTATGGTCTCCCTGGCAACCTCACTCTCTTCTCTGGTACTCTCTTTCCTGCCCTGAATCATCCTTCCTACATCTGTGTTTGCTGGGTCACCCTCTGACGTCCACACCACAGTCATCCTCTAGAGCCCCGCCCCTTCCTCCCTGTGCCTCTTCTGCCAGGATCCTGTTCCAGCTGCCTGGCTCAGATGCTTCTGTTCAAAGTCACTAATGGGCACCCTGATCCCCAAATTTATGTCTCTTCTAATTCCCAGTCCCCTACACTTTTTGACGTCACCATTGGCACTGTAGATTAAATCTTAACATGTCATCCTCGGTCCACTTAGGTCAGGCCACCCTGATCAACACTGGTTCTACCTGTGGCCACTACTCCAGCCTTACATACTGTTCCATGACCCTTTCCTAATAAACTCCTTCCTGATTGGCCAGCTACACCTGGACTTGCCCAGCCCACACATCCAGAGCCACTGTCCTTCCTGCATCCCTATCCTCCAGGACACATTCCACTAAGCCTCCAGTGACACAGGAGTGTTAGGGCTATGGCTGACTCTGGTTAGTTACTGAATCCTGGCTACTCTTGCTTGCTTCTCTGCCTTTACACTCTTGAAGATGCTATGCTTTTGTGAGACCGGCTTGTTATTACTTTATGCCCACCCATTACCTTCCTGGGATCAACCTTTGGCCATGTCTCCTCTAGTTTGAGCATTGCTCATGGCTTCAGACCTCTGAGGATTGATTCTTACATGATGGGGGAAGGTGACAAAGCAGCAGAAGACACACGTTTCAGGGACTGAATTGGGATGCCGCTCTAACTGGTAGTGTGGTCCTAAGGAAGCCTTAATCATTAACCTTGGTCTGCTCTGGTTTTCAGTCTGCAAAATGAAGAGGATAGCATTTATTTTGGAAGTTTTGAGAATTAACAGAAGTAAATATGAGTCATGGATTCTATCTAATAGCAATGTGCAATGTAGTGGAAACTAGCTGTTTGCACCACCTGATGCAACCTACTTCCTCTCCCTCCTGAGCACACCTCCACTACTTCTGGCTCTGGGGCTAGGCACCAACCCTGCCTTGTGTTCCCCCTCGGCTGCCCTACTAATCTCCCACCCCTCTCCAGCCCTATGTACAATGCACCCCTCTATTATCTTGTTCATCTTAGAATCATGTTAACTTCTTTTCCCGAGACCTTGGAGATGCTATGTGCCTGTGAGCCCTGTATTCTTAACTTGGAAGCACAAAGACACAAAGTGATTAATGTGAAACCATATGGCTTCTTAATGACAGGAACCAGCACTGTCCCCGTTGTACAGCCTGGTATACTTTCTACTACCTTCTGCGCCCCCCTCCCCGCCTCTGCCTCCACCTCCGCCTCCGCATTCAGCTCAGCTTTGCTTTGGGTCAATGCTGGGCTCCATCTCCTCAATCACTTCTTCCTCCAGTTCCTTACCTTCTAGGGTGGGTTCTTCCTCTGATACTGGCTGCCTCATTGCCCTGGGATACCTGGTATTCTTTAAATATAAATCCCTCCTCCCAAGTTTCTGGCATTGGAAGAATATGCCTATATAAGTACCTATTAATGTGCCTATAATCAATCAGTAAAAGCTAAAACAGAGTGTCTCACAGCCTGCAACCCACCTGGATGGTAGATGTGAACTTAGACTTCTGTAGGGAAGAGCAAACTGAGTTGACAGGGTGGGAGGCTTGGGGTTGTAGAGAAAAGCATCCCCCAGTCCCTGGGCTTGGTCTCTTGCATTATGGGGCACTATGCTTTTCTGGACTCTTGCAGGGCGGTTTTATTCCTCCTGGGAAGGTTTGATTTGTTCCTTTATTTCCTGGGGGTGTAAGAGGATGCTCCTTAACTAGTCCTATAAAGAAGTCAAGTGAGACCCATAGGAAAGAAAAGGGAGCCATAAGTCAGTCAGATGAGAAGGTTGTGTGGGGCCTTGTGCCTGGCAAAGGGTCTAGGTGCTGTTTGTTGTGGGCTCATCTGTGACTCAGTCCCTGCCTTTCTGCCTTCTCTCTTTACTGCAATATGTGAGGAAGCTCCTTCCCTGGGCTCTGGAGGATTGTGATATGGTCCTGGTTGGAAAGCTGGCTAAAAAGACCTCCAGACCCGGAGGTTTCTGGTACTAGGGGGTATGCACGTGTGACTGACGAAAGACGGTGGACCACTAATCCAGGTTCTTCCTCCTAGCCCCATGCTCCCAGAAATAAGACTCAGATTCAAAACATATTTACAAAGACCTTGGGCATATAGTCAGGCTCTTCTCTGACTAGATCATAACTTAAAATATCCCATTTGTTTTAACCTACATTCTGCCATGCAGCAGATTACCTGTGCTCAGGAAACATGTGTCTGGCTTGCCACATCTTCTCGGGTGCATCTCCCATGCCTGGCTCTATCTCAGAATTCGTTCTGCCTCCCAGATGTGCCTCCTTCTATTCTACCTTTTCCTATAGACCATGGGCTTTTTTAATTGACAGGTGATGCATCTGTACAATATACAAGATATTCTTTCTGCATGCACCCCTCAGAAATGGAAAAGACGCTGTTCTCCATTTGGTTGTGCCCTAATCTTTGCTGCCCAAACTCAAGCTGCAGTTTAGTTTGGAGCTCAGGGCACCAGAACACCCCTGCCCAGAGCTGGGCTAAGTGGATTGCAGAGCAGACAGGAGGGAAGCCTCATGTCTCACAGCAATGGGTGAGGGCTGGAAGTCAGGGACAGGTGAGTAAGGACAGGACTGTGCTGGGCAGGGTCCCTCTGCCAGGCAGAAGCCTGGGCCTGGCATGTGGCATGTGACCTGTGACAATGTTGTACTTTTGCAGGATCATCCGGACCAAAGTTCAGCAGCCCTTCCACCCAACGCCGGATGGGGCAGGGACAGGAGTGACTGCCCCCGGCCACACCATTGGTAAGAGGGCTCAAGGAAGAGGGAAATCAACAGCCCAGCCCTGGGAACTGTTTAGTGCTGGGAGATCTGGGGCTGTCCATGGTCCCCACTCTCTCCCTCCTCCCGTCCTGCTTCCCACCCACTTGTCTTTAAGCTTTCCACCAGCCTCTATCTGATTCCATTTCCCTATGTATGTGACCTATCTTAAGTCCTACACTCCTTTATGTTTACTTTTTTACTTCATCTTTTAAAAAAAACATCTTGGGGGGGGATGGGTGGAGAGGTGGCTCAGCAGTTAAGAACATGTATTGGTCTTACGGAGGACCTAAGTTTGATTCCCAGGACCCACACCAGGCAAGACTCATAACCACCTATAACTCTAGTTCCAGAGGATCTGATACTGCTCTGACCTCTTCAGGCATGCGCACACACACGCACATGTACACATAAATTTTAAAAGTAGATCTTTTAAAAACAGTTGTTTCAGAGGAAGGGATGGAACCCATAACCTTATGCATGGTAGGAAAACACTTTTCCCCAGTTGTATGCCCAGCCTTTGATCTTTCTCTCTTCTTCCCGTCTCTCCCTTCCTTCCCAGTCTTCTTCCCTCCCCTCATGAGTATGGCTGTGAACCCGTCTGTCTGTCTGTCTGTCTCTTTCTCTCCATCCTTCCTTCTGGCCTCTTTTCTTTGACTTGTTTCCTCTTATCTCTGTCTCTGCCTCATGTTCTCTGTTGCTCTTTGCCTCTTTGGACCTCTTAACCCTCCACAGGATCTCAGAGATACAGCCTAGGCTACACACACGGGGGGGGGGGGGGGGGGGGGGGGGGGACACACATACACACAGAGAGGGGGGGGGGAGAGGGGAGAGGGAGACACACACACACACACACACACACACACTGACTTCTCCTTGGTCTCTTACCCTCCTGACCAGCAGGAGATAGCACTGGCTGGTCCAGCACTGTTGGGGTCATGAGCCATGTTTCCCCAGGCCTGGATTAGTGTGCTGGAGAGAGGGTTGCACTCAGATATACCTGAGCTCATCATAACACAGTGAACAGGTTCGCTAGTCAGTTCCCCAAGAGAGAACTAGGAACATCCCCAGTGCTTTGAAGACCAATAGCAGCTGGGAGAGAGAGCTGCTCCCAGAGAACATGGAGAGCAGCTTGTGTCTCCCCAAGTGTAAGAGTAAGATCTTAGGGAGCCCTCGACTCTAGATCAGGGCTGGGAGAGACTCCACCCAGGAGACCGAGAAGCAGTGAGCTGGGGTTTGTTTCAAAGAATTTCCTGAACCTTTGGGTTAGGTGGGATTGGAAGAGAGTGGCCCCAGAGGGAACAGTTGGACCTATGCTATCCAGAAGGTCACTGAAACACTTTCCAGACATATAATCTTGGCGGTCTCTGGGCCTATACTACACATTTGAGGGGAGGGGGCTTGAGGGACCAGTAAGTGCCATAGATGGCAGAGGAAGTCTGGGTTGACCAGTCACCACTTTCCTCAGGCTGAGCTAACAGCCTGCAAAGCCTGTCTGTGGGAGTGATTCCTCCCTCAAGCCTCAGAGGAAGGAACTCCTTGTCCTTCCTTCTACCTTCTGTTCTTGTCTGTCCCTGCCTGGGGCTTCAGTCAACTGCTATCTGATAGTGTCTCTTCCTTCTTCCTGTCCAGTTCCCAGTACGGCCTCCCCTCCTGTTTCCAGCGCCTCTAACGACCCGGTGGGATCCTACTCCATCAATGGGATCCTGGGGATTCCTCGCTCCAACGGTGAGAAGAGGAAACGGGAGGAAGGTAGGTAGGAAGAGCTCTGACTCCCCCTTTGCACGCTTTGTCCTTGGACTCTGAGCTCCGGTTTCTGCGGGCCTCGCAGCTGCTCTGCTGTGAGATCAGTTTTAGCATGGGAGCCTAGGTACCCCCACTGCCCTGCTGGCTCCTGGAGAGGGGGAGGGAGGCTGCTGGTGGGGACACCAGCTTTACCATCTGCTCAGCCCCGATGGTCTCACCTTCTGCTGGGACTCACCCCAGCTGTCCCTGTGGGATGCCAGGAGGAGTGGCATCAACTGTTTACCTTGAGAAGGTTGTAGAGGTTGAGGAGACAGCTGGTATCTGACCCACGGATGAAAGGCCAGCCTACTTTGGCCCTATTTGATCTCAGTTAGAAGGTAGCATCTGATACAGACACGGACGACCCTGTCCTTTCTCTGTAATACATGAACATTGCTGCCACTGAAGTCACTTGAGGAGTGGGACATGGGGCCTTGAGATGATCTTTGTCATGAGAATGGGTACCATTCTGACTCCACATCTCCTACCTCTCCATGGGCCTTCAAGGGACAGCCAGTACCTTTGGTAGCATAAACCCAGGAATGAAGAATTAAGGGGGGGCACAGGACAAAAGAAAATTAGAGGGGTGACTGGTAGGGGTCCACATGGGACAAGGTGCTTTTCAGAAACTGCGGCTCTAGTGGTGCATTGTGACCAGCTAGTTTTCTTCTGGTGTGTGAGGCCTGGGCACTGAGATGAATACATACCAATACCTCAGGCCTGCTTCCAGCTCCAAGTCTCTCATGATCTCAGCTAGGGAAGTAGTAACTTCTGGTCTTCGCAGGGTGTATAGGATTCTAAAGATAGTCTCCATTAAGTAGAACCTAACAAAGATGAACATTAAGTGGCCATGTGTTCCATTAGCTCAAGGTAGTCACAATTTCTGCCTATTGTCCCTGCATCTGAACTGGGCAGTGTCTTCTCCCTGCCTCAGAAATGTTATGGTTGGACAATAGATTCTATGGTCATCCCAAGCATAGACAAGTTCTTCTTGAGGGGCTAAGGAACAGCGTCAGAGACAAAGCTGACACTCCTTAAGCTGCAGTCTGGATTCTCCAGACCCAGGCAGAGGGAAGACAGCATATGAGCTCTGGCCTCCAGCAGAAGGGACAGAGTGCAGGAGAGACCTAGTCCTGGCAAGATAGTGATGACCTGGCACTGGCCTCCTGCCAGAAGCCCTAATGGTCTCGTTTCACAGGGAAACAGCTTGTCTGGCTCTATTTCTCCTTCTTCCAAAATATCCAAACCCATTTGGCTGCCACGGCCTTTGCCACTCACTAAATTTCATTGTGGTTGTTTTGGCGGCAGCCCCTGATGGGCAGGGGAGGCTACTGGAGAAGCCCTAAGCCCCACTTCTCCCTGGAGCTTCTGACATGTAGGCCTCAGCCAAGCTCCCTGGCACCCTGAGTGCCTTGGTAGAGTCTGCCTCAAACCCTAAGGGTTTCTCTTTAGCCACCTGCCTTGTTTAGAGTGTGAGGTGTCCAGGGGGACAGGAAGGCCACAGAAATGCTTCTGTGCTCTCCCTCATTGGACTGAGGCTAACGTTCTGCATGCCTTCTGTTGCCTGAGCCTTCATGGGTGGTGAAGGGAGGCTGGGGATCCCCAAGGATGGGCCAGCCAGCAAGGTCAGGAAACAGGATGTTCTTCCATCTTCTTGCTTACGTCCATTGTCCATTCAACTCAATGACCCTTTCTGTCTGTCAGTTAGGAGAATAGCTTGGTACAAAGGATCCCCGAGCCAAATAAGATATGATTCTTGACCTTAGGAAGCTTATACTTTAGGACATATGTTAAACATGGCCATTCGGTATGGTATAGTGGAGACCTGGCCATCTCTTTATAAGGAGAAAGAGGCAGAGAGGAAGCTCACTGCCAGGAAGGGCTACTCTTTGAGCGCCATGGTTGAAGAGGCTGTTAAAGACAAAGTTAGCCTGAAGTTCTATCTGACACATCAAGCCTATGAACAGCAGAGGCAGGGTGGCCTTAGCAAGGATGTGCTGAGTGGGCAGAAGGGGACGCGCTGAGAAGCAACCCCAAGTAGAGAGAGTCACAGGAAGTGGTCAAGACTGTGGTGTGCAAGAGGGTGGGCTCTTCTGTATCCCTATGTGTATCTGGGCAGGAAGAGATAGAAGCAGGGTTGGCTCTGGGCCTTCATCAGTGTGGCAACACAGGAAGCAGCTGCAGTCTTCAGGTGAGGGATAGTGAGGGCCTCAGAAGCTCATCTGCTAGTCCTAACCAGGTTACAAGAAGTATCAGGAACTCCACCATTTTCTCCCTGGGGATTTTCTTGCCCTATCTCTACTTTTTTTTTTTTTAACCAACCCCAGGCCAGATGGAACTGTCCTGTCCTTGGATGCTGGACCTGGGAGGGATGCCAGCTTTCCCCTGCCACCATCCCATTCTTGACCCATGGAACCCAGATGGGAAGGGAGCCGATGGAAAGGAGATCGCAAAGGGAGGTCTATAGGACTCCTCCCTTCCCCCACTCCAGAGTCTTCCAAGCAGCAGGGCCCAGTTTGCATTAGGGAGCAGCTCAGATGATTAAGAATGGGGAGATAATTATGTGTCAAGATGATGTAGCCCAACTCTGCAGTCAGGCCAAGGTATCAAAGCAGCTGGCAGGCCAGTCCCTTGTCATTGCTGCAGAAGGCGCTTCGGGCGCAGCCTGTACAAACACCCAGGTGTGTCCTTCAACTCTCAGGCCAGGACTTTTAGGTACAATGGAAATTGATTTGAGGGACTGCAGGGTGTTGGGATGAGACCAGGGATGTATATCCAGGGACTAGACCCCAGAGGGACTAGGGGATCAGGTACGTTTTCTCTGGGATAGTCCTAAATGTACCAGCTATGTTGGCCCTCTTTTGACCTGAGGTGTGGTGACATCTCCCTACAAGTATCATATCTTGAGTCGAGTTGGGTGTCCCTCTGCCCTTCCACCTCGTATTGTGGTCCATTCTTTAGCTCTAATCACGTCACGGCAATGGGCCCCAGCAAGGGCTATGACTGCAGTGTGTCGCAGGCATTAGTGAAGGCCTGCTCAGCAATAATTACTGGTTTTCATGCTGGTAACACCCAGAACATTGCTGGCATTGGCCCTTGGAATGTGAACAATGCCACTGGTATCAGTGGCATTCACATCCATGGGGATACTCATCAAGGGCCAATTGGCTTTGACTCAAGGTTGGGTTGAGATTCCCAACCCTCGGCCTGTGGGAATGTGCAAAAGCCCAGACTTTACTTGAAGAAATATGGCACTCAAGAAGGTTGGAACCTCCTCCTAGGGATCCAGGACTCCAGTCAGAAAGACCAGGGAGAGATAAAGAAATTATTCATGAAGCACATGGGACACAGAGTCTCTCGGCCCAAGGAGGAGAAATCCTCATCAATACCCTGGAAGCCTTCATTTCCAAGCTACAGTGATGGGAAGCTATATCAAAGCTTGATTCTTTGGGAATCTAAGAAACACAATTCCATGAATGTTATACACCATGACGCCTGTGGCTAGAAAACAGAGTCGTACCAACCTATCTATAATTAGACTGAGAAACTAAACCAAGGCTGGGGATGTTTAAATGCTTGCCTAGCAGGTATAAGGTCCTAGGTTTGATCCCCAGCCTGGAAAAAAACAAAGCCAAACCAACCACAGAAACCCCATGTCTTTTAACCCCACCCCCCCACCCCCCGACCCCCCCAACCCTGCTTTCAGCCACAGCCTAATGTGTTGCTGTCCACTGGCGATGGTGGTAAAGCACAGAGAGCTTTTATAACTTGTCCAAAAAGCCAAGTGAAGTCATATGGTGAGAGTCTGCTGATCTGTGTGTATGTGTGTGTGTGGGGGGGGGTGTTGGTATGTGTGAGCTTGCAGGGGATGTGGTCTTGCATTCCATTAATTAGATGCACAATGAGTTGTGCAATGGAGTGATGGCAAGCTGGTGCAGTTGTGCATTTGCAGACAGGCTAAAGTTGCATGGCCGAAAATGGCCAAGTCCCATCACTGCCTGTCCTGGCACCCTTCTGCTTTGGATGATGCTGTTGCTGGCAAACATCAATTATTTCTTTAGTTAGTGTCCTCCTAGAAGTCCCTAAAAGTTCAGGGTGTGCCTGGAGCACATAAGGGGACTGAGTTACAGAAACGACCAGCACCTGGTTAGGGGCCCTGGACTGAGACAAAAGGAAGGCCTGCCAGGGCCAAAGCCTCACCCAGCCCTGGCTTAACTGTGTACACTGACTTTGAATCCTAGAGCTACTCAGCTGGGTGACCTTGGGGAAGTCACTTTATGACCCCATCTCCCCTGTCAAATGGGGTAATAACAACCCTTACTTCTTATAGAGAGGTTTCTAGAACATTGTGTGTCTAGAGTGGAGGTTCTCAACCTGTGGGCCATGACCTCTTGGGGAACGGTCAAACAACCCTTTCACAGGGGTTGCCTAAGACCTTTGGAAAACAGATTTTTTTTTTTATTTGTTGTAATTCATAACAGTACCAAAGTTAGTGATGGAGTAGCAACAAAATTATTTCATGTCTGGGGGTCACCACCACATGAAGAACTATATTAAAGGGTCTCCTCAGCATCAGGATGATTGAGAACCACTGGCCTAAAGTGTTAAGCCAGTTCCATCCTGGAAGATGGATCAGTATATCTACGTTAAAAGAAAAAAATAGTCTCCTTGGCAGGTGAAGATTTCACAAGGAAATTAAGTTGAGAAAGAATGAAGTCTGTTTGGGCCTAGACACCTTAACATAGTGGGGCACCTTGTAACTCTGCAATAAGCTAATCTGGAAGGAATGGGTAGCTGGCTTCACCCGTACAGCTCAGGTAACCTTCGTCCACCTGGTCACTTGTTGCTCTGTGGTTATCCAGTGGGCCACTTGTCATTTTTTAAAAAGCGTCAACCAGAGTTTTCTATGCATATAACTATAAAAGTCCCCTTCTTTTTCTAACATAAGGCCCCGACTCCCTCTTCCTGTGCACATTTCTGCTTCTACATGCAAATTTGTTTATTTGTCTTGGAGAATACATGCCTGTTTTCTGAACTATATATTATTTTTCTATGGTTTATGCAAGTGTATGTATGTATAATATTGCTCTGAGATCTTTGGGAGTAAAGGGATATGGAATGTCGAATGCTGAGAACGCATGCAGTTTTCTAGGTAATGTGCATGTTTGGACAGAGCACTGTAAGGCTATGTACATGCTGGCACCAGTAACCGGGGAGTTCTAAGCCAGACCTAGACATGTTGAGTGTTCATGCTCCTAAGCATGAGCCTGCATATAGTTCAGCCCCAAGATCCCACTGGTATCATCCTACATCTGTTGGCAAATCAGTAGGCTATCCTAAGCCCACTCCTAGGAGGGAGTGCCTGGGCTCCAAGACTGGGGAGCCTGAGGCAGAAGTACTTCCCACTCAGGCTGTGTGTGATTTGTAGCTCAGAACTTTTTGTATCTCTTTGAAGAGGGGTCTGGTCTCCCAGTTTGGGGGTCTGGCCTCCGATCTACCTGCCTGCCCTTCGGGATGTCTCAGTGTTTGTCTGTCTCTTATTTACTCCAGTCGAGGTATACACTGATCCTGCCCACATTAGAGGAGGTGGAGGTTTGCATCTGGTCTGGACTTTAAGAGGTATGAGGGCTAGAGGGAGCACGGTGTGGGGGTCAAGGGGAATAGCTTGGGTGGGGTTGGCTAGAGAACATCAGAGAATGGGTCTAAGGGCAGACAGCCAACTGGAGGCAGAGGCACAGGCTTTCACTGGGAGCCCTAGAAGCTAACAGTCTCTGCGCCTGGATCACTTCCACCATGGGCCACCGCAGAGGTTTGGGGCTGAGGCCTGGTGGCCCAGAGGGTCAGCTGCTCAGTGGATGGGGACAGTTTTTCTAGCCCTTGGAAAAACAAAGAGTAGATCGGGTAGTAAAACAAAAGCAAAGGAGACCTGGAAGCACCTGACAGCCCTAATTCATCACGGCCCAAGTTTTTTCCTGTGTTCCCATTATATTTGTTTGTAAAAGTGGAAATCAATTTTGAAGGTAATTTTCTGGAAAGAATGGAAGGGAGGTGGGAGGGCCGGATAAGGCAGAGATGGTAAAAGGAAAAATTTAGGCCAGGCACAGCCCAGGGGCAGCTCTTGGCAAGGTGAAAGAAAATTGCATATTCAATCTCCATCCATGAATCTCCCTCACTGCTACCCGCCTCCTGCTTGAAAACAATGAAGGCTTTTCCCAGCGCTGGGCAGGGCCTCGGTATCAGCCTCACTTTAACTTCAGGGTCATTAATTCCCTGATTATTGAAGGAGAAGAGAGGGCTGCAGCATCGTCAATTCCAAAGGCACCCCCCATGTGATCAGACGCTGGCTGGGGTGGGTGGGGGGCAGCAGGGTGAAGTGAGGTGCTTCGGAAGGGGGCGGGGAGAAAGGAAATGGGGGAGCCACCTGGATTGGGGGGCAGGAAGCCGGGAGGGTAGACGAGGCAGTCATTACTGCATACCTCTGTTGTGTTGTTATTGCAAATTAAAAGTAGCATGTTCCACTCCACAGCTATCTTTGGGGAGGGAGGGGCGCTGAGGGAGGTGGGGGATCTTATCATTGCTTCTTCAGCAGACCAGCGGTGGTGTCACCGTGTGAGGTGACATTTGAATTTACAATTCCGCTGAGAAAAGCCATTAATTCACAAATTAACATTTCTCCCTCTCCCTCTCTCTTTAACACTCTCTCCCTCTCTCACATGGATGTGCAAGCAATTGAAAAGACAAAGGAAATAGCCTTAAGGAACAGACTTTACGGCTAGTCTGTCTGTGCTGGGATTGCTCCCCCTGCTTCCAGATAGATAAACCAATTACCTGAGCAGCTCGGCTCCTGGCCGCCCCGTGATCGTCTCCTTTTGTAGGCTGCCTCCATGGCTGGCTTACACTCGTGTATCTCATTAATGGAAACCAGGCGTGCCCTGGTCACCAAGCTCTTCCCAGCTGTCCTTTGGAGGAACCGTGGGAAGAGAACCAGTGGCAGAGGAGACAGGCAAGGGGGATTCTGGGGAAGCAGACAGGAAGCTGTCCTGACCTTGGATCTCTGGCTATGGCAGCAGGTTAGGGGTGAGTGCTCGGGTACACACTGTTGGAAAGGCAGGCTTGCACTGACCTGGGAGGGGTGTGGGCTGGCATTGAGAGATAGAGCCTGTAAACTGAGTCAGACTCTTGCAGAGGCCTTTGATCTCGGTGCAAGGGGCTGGTGGACCCAAGGAGGGATCTGAGCTTGTCCTGCATGGGAGAGCCACAGGGAAGTTTTGCTGACTACATGCTATTTCAGTGGGACAGGATACAGCCTGAAGGAGCTGGGAGAAATACTGAGGAGGGTCAGAAGACACAATTAGGTCACACATGTTGGGCCAATGAAGTGAGATTGTACTGATCCCAGGCCCAGCGCCTGGGTACAATTGTGCCCACCTGGTGCCTACCTTACACACATACACATGCATGCGCAGATACTCACTCACACACACACATACACACACACACACACACACACACACAGGGAAGGTAAAAGTGAGAGTGAGCTAGAGAGAGAGAAGATCTGATTAATTTCTTAGAGAATACAATAGTCCTCTCTTACCCATAGGGAAGTCGCTCCAAGACCCCTGGTGGACACTTGAAATCACAGAGAACTCTATACTTCCAACTCTATCCATGCTTCGTTTTTCCCCATGTATACAGACAAAAGTTTAATGTACAGCTTAGACACAGTAAGAGATGAACAACAACAATACTAAAATAGAACGATCATCGTGATAGATTGGAACCGTGAAAGTTAATCTGATAACGGAGGCAGTTACTGAGTGACCAACGGGCACGTCGTCACAGAAACACTAAACACAGGAATGATTCACACACCCGGTGGGACCGAGCAGGCCGCTCAGGATTTAATCTCAATACTCAGAAAGATACACAATCAAAAACCTGTTAATTGTTTATCTCCGGAATTTTCCTCTTAACATTTTTAAACTCTGGAATAAGGAGAAACTGAGGCTCTTTGTGGATTACTCTGGGGTTTTATGGCTTCACATGTGCTGTGAACAACCTGTCACAGACTGATTCAGTGCAACAGGTCCCTTGGAAATCCAGAAAACAAAGCCGAATCATGGAGACCCCTTTCTAGACAAATACTGGAGTTTGACTGCATTAATAACACTCAGTTCACATTCATCTCTAGCAAGGACTCCAAACCTGGCTACTATCCAGTTCAAGTCAAAGGTCACTAAGACTCCAGAGAGAAAAACTCATTTATGAACTCTCACTCTTGGTTCTGACTTTACCTCCTTGGTAGCCAAAGGAATGCGACTGGCCATACCTACAACAGGTTCTTTCTTATCTCAGATCACGTATTTTAGCTGAACTCTCTGGATAACCTTGGCCACGAGCCTGTGACTCTTCATAAGCAAACATAGGTTGTGTAGATGTTTTTGCTAAGCCTTTGCCCATGGGCTCTGTGCAGAAGTGACGTGTTTATCTGTGGGGAGGTACCAAGTTTAGCCATGGCTGTGCAGGACTGTCAGGTGCAGATTTGTAGACTTAAACATTAGAGACGAAAGCCAAATTGTTAGGTTTGTTCTCCAGCTAGTTCATGCTGTTGCGGCTCAAGATGGAGCTGCTTAAAGTAGTCTGAGGTTTACCACAACAGATGCATTTTCTATCCATTGACAGAAAGTCGGAACAGAGAGGTCCGCCACCCCAGCAGAAAAGGCACTGCACAGGGTGCTGTTGTGTCTCAGCTCCTGAACATGTAGTGTAGGTCAAACATTCTCTGCAAAGGCCAACAGGCTTTTGGCCCTCACTGAGAACCTACCCTGTCAGAGTGGCTTCCAGCCCTCATCTTCCCCTAGGCAACTAGCCTCCAGCCCTGTATGTTGATGTTTCCCCTCCCACTCCCAGCAAGGGCATCAAGCAAGAAATCCATTGCCTCAGTTCTGCTGTATCCCTCACCCCCACCCCCATCCCCACCCCTGGAACAGACTCTGATCATAGGAGGGAGGAGCCAGGCTCAGGGCTTTCTCTGGGCCCTGCTGCTTGTGGGCTCACCTTCCTGGGTACCCCATTCCTGGGTAGACCATTGGACAATGGGGAAAGACAGGCAGCTGGCAAGTTAAGAGACCCAGGATGCCTGCAGTCTCCCAGACCATTGAGATCAGGGAGCAACCCTTCCCCGACCTGCCTTCCTCAGAACTCTGGTGGTTTTGGGGCTGTCCGAGGACCCTCATTTTCTGGCCCACAGCGGTGGAAAGGCCAGACAGTCTGGGAAAGGGTGGGGCCTGGTGCAGGAGCTAGGAGTCAGTCAAGAGCCTCAGAGCCTAGTTACAGCAGAGTCAGTAATTCAAACCATCCTGACCCTTCAATGAACCCAAACCTGCTGACCTTGACAGCACCAGACAAGAGGCCTCGCAAACCTCAACTTGCTGCAGGCCAGCCTTCTTTCCCTCCCTTCCTAGCAGCCCTGTGGCCTGGCTTCCAGGTGGCTCCTCATTTGGCCATCTTTATGAAATGTCAGCATACCCTCCCTCCCCGAAGCAGGCCAGCTTCAAAGGACCCTTTGTGTTCATCCCCACTGGAGACAGGGCGTGGGCATTCCCTGGAGCCTGCAGAGGACCCCTGTCTGTGGCCTTCTCCCATGACTGAATGAGTATACCATGTACCCCTTCCCTTCTGCTCAGTGTATGTGTATGTGCATATATGTGTGTACATGTGTGTGTTTGTTTGTATGTGCGTATATGTGTGTATGTGTATGCACCCATGCATGCATGGGTTAGGGTGCATAGAGGGGCAGAGAAGATGATAGAGACAGAGGATGGTAGAGGAAAGAGGAGCCAGAGGAAAGCAACCCCAGGAACCTGCATTAAAGCAAATACAGTTTATGAAGTTGACGCTTTCCTCCTCGGGAGAGCTGGATTCCATCCAACAGCCTCTCCAAGTTCGCCAAACAGGTCCAGAAGACCAAAGTGTGGGCAGGAGAATGAGTGAGCCAGCGACAGAGGGAAAAATGCTCTCACATACAGATGTGATCACATGCACACACATGAGCACACACACACACACACACACACACACACAAAAGCACATACACATGAGCACACAGTGGAGCACACACACACGAGCACACACACAAGCACATATACACACAAGCACACACGTGAGCACACACATGTGTGCACACACAAGAGCACATACACAAGAACACACACGTGAGCACATACACACACAAGCACACACACAAGAGCACACATGAGCACATACATACACAGGCACACACATGAGAGTGCACATACTCATTAGCACACACACCCCCATCCATGACTGCTGACTGAGAGAGCCTGGGAAGCTGGGACAGAGGGATGCAGAAGGTGTACTTGGGAAGAGTGGCTCCAGGGGTCCTCTTTACTTCTCTCTCCATCCGACCTGCCATCTCCATCCCCCCACACCCCTGCCCTGGGGCAGTGTGGCCAGCACAGACACTTGGCTGTGTGGGTACTGGGAGGCATGGCTGTGTGGTAAACTGAACCAGACATTATGGACCACCTGGAACAGCCAGCTTGCAGGAGCCAGTACGGCATACTGTGGGTGGTCTTGGGCAGTGGGGATGAGGACTTGACCACAAAAGGGACCAGAATGTGGTACTGCTAGGTTCTTTGAAATTTTCCTCTTCTAATGCTGGCTAATGTCCACGTGGGCTCCCTGAGAACTGAGGACATCTAGTGTAGTCTCTTAGGGAAGATGGTTTGAGACCTTTGTCTTTTCTCTGAGAACTCAAAGGAAATAAATGACTAACAAGGAGGAGCCATGAGAGATCTCAGAGGGACTTAAGAGTATCTGCCTTTCCAGACCTGTCTGTGCACAGCACAGGGCTCACACTCGTGGGCATTGGGAACAGGTGAGTGGGCCAGAGCCCACAGCTTTGGTTGTTTTATCTAATAATAGTTTTTGTTTTTATCAGCAAACATTAGTTACAGATAATAATGGGCTTCATTATGGCATCTCATACATGAATGTCTTTTTATATTCACCCCATGTTTCTTATCCTTCTTACTTCTACGAATCCGCTCTTCCCAACTGGTCCCTTTCATCTTCTACCGTAATGATGGGTTTTTTGTGGGGGGTGTGTGTGTGTGTGTGTGTGTGTGTGTGTGTTCCTACTGAGTTTAAGCAGGACCCGTAACTTTTGAGAACAGGGACTATGGGGAGAAAGTGGCTAAGAGGAAGAGTGCCTTCACTCTGACCTGCAGATCAGACACACACACACACACACACACACACACACACACACACACACCCTGAGTTGTGTTCAAGTTCTAGCAGAAGCTTGGACAGAGGAGAATGACAGAGTTCACAAAGACACAGAAGGGAGAGAAGAGGGGAGGGAGGAGAGAGGGGGAGGGTGGGCTGATTGTGGAGGACACCAGAGCATCCAGGATATGCCAGGCACAGAATGAGGCAGACACTGTCCAGGGATGGCCTTGGCCCTTGCTGTCCGCTGCTCTTTTCTCTGCCCTCCCCCCTCAGCCCTCCCCTCTTCCCTCCACACATCTTTATTGGTTCTGGTAATAGCCTTGATTTGCATGTCAGGCAAAGCCTTTCTACACACACAAAAAGAAAACCCCAACCGTGGCGGTGTGGCAGTGTCAGCTCTCGCTGTTGTTCGACAGTGTAAAATTAAATTAATAAAGCCCCCAACACAGGAAAACATAACAGGAAATTAATGGCCTTTACTGTCGCTCTGATGCAGTCATTTGCAACCCTGCTTTCCGCACCAAAGACTTCATAAATGCAAGCAGTTTCTCTAAACAAGCATACTTAGGGCGGCCTGGTATGTAATTTTTCGCCTTGCTTGTGTCCTTAGAGCTAACAAAGTCCCCTTCCCTCTTAGCTTCAGAGAGGTTTCTAACTGGTGGTGACCCAACTGCAGCCCACTGAGGGTTGTTCCAGACAGAAGGCCCCAGCCCCTTCTGGAGGGGTAGAAGGGTGGCTGGGGTTCCAACAGAGGAATTGCTCTCTCCATGAGCCCCTCTTGCCCGCTGGCTCTGAGGGTAAGCTCAAGATTGCACACCCGAGGCTCCTTCCTCCGGTGGATCTATCTGCTCCCTCACCTCTGCATGTGCCTGCCCTTCCTTCTGCCTCTGGCTTCCATCTCCCTCTCCTCTATCTCTCTTCACCGAGCATCTCCAGTTTCTTCACACAGGTGGCAAACTTTGGGGCTGGCTCTGCCATGTCGGTGGGTAGCCTGTAGGTTTCCCTGGGGTAGAAAAGAACGTCGGCTTACAGTTCAAAATGGGCAAAGAAGCTGCGTTAATAAGGTGTTCTGGGGCTCTAGGCTTCCCTGTTCTTAAAGGTTGGATGTTAGCCCGGAGGGTTCTAAATGATCATTTATACTCTCCCTCTGTTCTCAGGCCGATTTCAGACCTGAGAGTCTATAAGCTGCTGTGGTAAGAAGGTAGGGTATTGAAGACATGGGTTTCTTCTTTGAGCTTTGTACCAGAGTGGGCCCTGGTGCCCACCAGGCTGGGCTGAGAATATATTAGGAAGGTGGAGCTTGACATGGCACATAGGTTCTGCATTCAAGAGGGTGCAGGGAGATGAGAAAAATGTAAGTAGGCAGTGGGGCTTGCCCCCAGGGACTGGCTGTTTCCAGGGACACCTCCCATGTGGATGGAGGCCAGGGACTAGGTGACCGACAAGGCAGAAGCCCAGATTCATGAGAGGTCACTGGTCTTGCCTACCTTTTCCCTCCCTGCAACTCTGCCCGCTGAGACACAGCCCGTGCATGGACATGGGTTTAGCTGAACAGTGCCTCTGTTTGCGGCTATGCTTTTCGATGCTTTGAGGACAGGAGTCCACCTCCTGCCTCACTGGTGGGATGTTTAGATATTTACCTTCTCTCTCACAACCTTAGTTTCTTCTTTGCTAAACTATTTAGAGTTCATGACATACCAGTAGAATAGTGGATGGTGATAAAAAAGACCTCCATCTGATATCTTTCTCCTTCCCTCCCTCCCTCCCTCCCTCCTTCCCTCTCTTCCTCCCTCCCTCTTTTCCTCAGTCATTCCACCCCTATTTACTGAGCTCTCAGCAAACTCTAGGCTGAACCCCGGGTGGATTTCAGCTTTCCTCACAATTAAATTCCTACCTTTGAGGGAGTTCCCTGACCACCTGGCCACCTATCTCTAAATTCATGAGTCCCAGAGACAGTCCAGCCAAGGCCAAGTACTTAATGTGGAACCACTGGCCCTCTCCCTCCTGGAGACTCCACACCCATAATGTCGCCTAAGATTACATTCGATTTTTTAGCAGGCGTGTCAGACTCAAGCTCATGGTCAACGAAACCTCAAGATCTTTTTTACATCAATTGCTACCCAGCCAGGCCCACCCATTCTGTACTCTCGTAATTGATTTTTTTTTTTTTTTTTAACCTAAGCATAGGGCGTTCCATTTATCCCGGTTACTCTTCCATCTTGTTGGTTCAGGTTCTTTCATCTACCTGATGAAAGTCATAAGGATGTCTTCTCTGACATCATCCAAGTAGTCTTACGGGCTGTTTTACCCTCCTCTCCCTCCTCCTCTCCCTCCTCCTCTCCCTCCTCCTCTCCCTCCTCCTCTCCCTCCTCCCCTCCCTCCTCTTTCTTCTGATCCTCCCTCCTCTTTTTTTGTTGTTGTTGTTTTCTTCTCAAATAAAGAAAATCATGTGGCAAAAAAGTGACGACCTATTCCTGGTTATAGTACACACGTGCTTTAGGTACCATTGAACCCAACGGTCAGTCATCAACAATTTCACCCTCCTCTGCCCTGTCTGTACAGCTCTGAAAGAGGAGGGCATGTCCTAGTCAAATGCTAACATTCACTATATCCATGTGATCTTCTTAACAAATAGGGTAAGGAAGAAATATCAGTTTAAGCACTGACTACTGCTGTGAAAAGCACACACGACTGCTGTACAAAGGTAACCAGAGCAGCTCTTGACTTCAGAAGGCTTAGCATCTCCCTGAGAGGCGGATGTGCATAAGCAGGTGTGCCTCCCATCACACAAGCAGAATGTGACTGATGCTGTAATCACACCAGGAAAGCTATGAAGAATGTTTTAAAAGATAAAACAAAACAGAGTTGTATCTTCCAGCCAGGGCAATTGGGCAAGCCATCATAGTGGGGTGGGCATTTAATCTAAGCATCGATATCAAGTTTAATGTGCCACAGCTCATTCTTGGTGAGTGCATTCAGGTTCCAGGGTATGACAGTTTCTTCTCTAGTCCCTGCACACCGGCAGTGCGATCATTTCTTCTGAAACCCCACCTTCTGGGCTCAAGGACTCAGCAATAGCTGATTTAGGATCCTGGGTTCCTCTCACAGTCCTGAGGTGTAACAGGGACCCAAAAAAGTTAGCTCATGGGAGACAGACAGCTCAGGGCTACTGGCTAGACCCTCCCTGGGGATTGTTTCTTTTTCCTACAAGACAAAAATAAGCTAGGAGTTCATTCTGTCTTTCCCCTCCCCTCCCTTCCTCTTCCTCCCCATCCCCTCCCCTCCCCTCCCCTCCCTTCCTCTTCCTCCCCCTCCCCTCCCCTCCGCTCCCCTCCCCTCCCCTCCCCTCCCCTCCCTTCCTCTTCCTCCCCATCCCCTCCCCTCCCCTCCCCTCCGCTCCCCTCCCCTCTGCTCCCCTCCCCTCCCCTCCCTTCCTCTTCCTCCCCATCCCCTCCTCTCTTCTTCTCTGTCCTTTCACGACTATCTCTTTTCCCAAGGTTTAAGCTAAACATGCTTCCCTTTGCCCGTTTGCTTTGTCTCAGCTCCTCTGGGTCTTTGTCTTCTTGGCCGGCTTTGCTCTCTCATCTCTCTCCCTGGTTACGGTCCTCCTTCCATCTGTTTTGTGCCCTTTATGGAGGGCAGGTGCTTTTGCCTGACCATAAGTGCAATACATGTTTATTGTAAAATATTTGGACAAGCCAATGTTTCCAAAAACAAATCCATCACCTCCTCATTGAGTGATAACCAGTGTTGAAATCCGGCATATTTTGGATCCTTTCCCTCCGATGTGCATGCAACTTTAGATATGTAATTCTTAATTAAAGTCGGAGTGCTACTATGCACACAGCTTTGTGCCTTGCTAGTTTTACTTAACAGTAGATAGTAGCATTTTCACATGTCATTACATATTCCTTGAAAACATGATTTTTTTAATGGCTGCATAATCTTCCACTGTTCGGTGTACATGTCCTTTTAAATTCTAGGCTCATCATATTTTAAGGCTTAGTCGTGTGCAGCAACGTTGATTTCCTTAAATGCCCTTCTTGCTCCACCCTCTCTCCCTCTCTCCCAGGCCCTCTGCTTCATCTGGTTGATTATTTAAGCTTATGGAGGCAGAATTCATCTTTCAGAGCATCTGTCTTCTGTGGAATTATATCTTCTTTTAGAATTTCTTGACACGGAGTCTCCTGTGTGTTCTTTCCTCTTGTGGGGTTCCCCCAGTGTCCCCTTCCTTTGCCAGCTTTAGACAGGGTTGGTTTCTTCCCAGATCCCCATCACTCCCCATTTTTCTTTCCTGACCAGAGTCAAGGCACCCCTGGTAGGGATAGGACAGTGATCATTTCTGTCATGTAGAAACATTGCCTACTTTTTCTGGGCTGTGTTTTGTTCTGTTCTGATTTTAAATCTCTAAGAGGGAATCAGTCCAGACCACCTTCCCAGCACTCTTTGCGGCCCCTGTGCTTGCTTCTTCTTCCTTCCAAAAGGTAAAGTGTGGCGGAGAGGCAAGTTCAAGATTCAACCATCTTTGTTTTTAGAATTGTATTCAATGAATTGGTCAACATTTGAGATGACAAGTATCAGGCCCTATGCTAGGTTTACAAAGATGAGAAAGTGGGGCCTCTGCCTTCAGAGACAGTTCAGTAAAGAAATCAAGTAGGTTTTGGGGTTTTTTTTAACCTTTAAAGAGATTTCAGTAAAGAAAGGCAATATGACTGAGTTTACTTTGGGCTCTAACACTTATCAGCCATGGTAAACAGAAGAAGTCACCTGCCTTTGAAAGCCTTCTGTTTCCCCAGGTTATGAGCCCAGTTTCCAGAGACAACACACTGTGGTCTGGCTCTGCCTTCTCTGTCATTCATTAGCTGCCTCTATATGACCTTGGGAAAGTCCCTTAGCCTCCAAACTTCCGTTTCCTTACCTATGACATGGGCATAATAATAGAAGCTCCCTGGTAAGCTGTTCTTACAAAAATTAACTGTGTTACCATAGTAAAAACTCTTACACAAGTGCGTATTTTACACCCAGTGCTTAATAAATTCCAGTTGCTACTGTTCTAGAATTAAATGTGTGTACATATTAAGTGTAGAATTTGGTATTATAACAGAATCTGGCTCCATTTATTATTTTTAAAAGAATTATTTATTTTATGTGAGTACACTGTAGCTGTCTTCAGACACACCAGAAGAGGGCATCGGATCCCATTACGGATGGGATGGGACCGGATGATTGTGACCCACCATGTGGTTGCTGGGAATTGAACTCAGGACCTCTGGAAGGGCAGTCAGTGCTCTTAACCGCTGAGCCATCTCTCCAGCCCCCCATTTATTATTATTTTTACGGCAGAGATTTGGATGGAGAGCACTGGAATAGTGAGAAAAGAAAAGCCATCGTTGCAGAGGGAGGTTCCCCAGCCCTCCTATCTCCTATCTGTACCTGAGGAAACTCAATCCAGAAAAGCTCACAGGACTTGTCCAAGGTCATACAGAAAGTGAACCACACAACAACAAGCCAAGATTCAGGGTCCCTAACATAATGTCCCCAGAATTAAGTAGGCGTGGGTGGGCATCACAAGCCTGAGGCCAGGCGTACTATCGGTCATGCCTGCCTCTCACCCTTGATGAACCCAGCCACTGTTTAGAAGCTGCCTGTAGCATGTGGGGTTTGCTAGTATACCGGGCAGACCTAACATTGCCTACCCCCAAAGCTTTGGGCCAGATTTCCAAGAGATTCTTTTTTGGCTGTTTTGTTTTGTATTTGTGACGTGGTCTCACTATGTTTTCTCTGGCTGTCCTGGAACTCTCTTTGTGGACCAAGCTGAGCTTAAACACATAGAGATCTGCCTGCCTCTGCCTCCCAAGTGCTGGGCTGAAAGGTGCGTATCACCGCACCCGGCTTTCCAAGGGCTTCTTCATGACTGCCAGGCTTGATTTGGTGTTCATGGAGAGACCACAGACTGCAAGGTTGTCATTTTGAGGTGGGAAGCAGTGGGGTGCCACATCCTATCTCCTGTTCAGGTCACTACCACAGTGTCCCCTTCCCCCCTCCTCTTTCTCTCCTCCCTTCTGTCTTCCTCTTCTGTCTCCTCTTCTCCTTCCTGTATCCCCTTTCCCATGTTCTTCCATCCAGATCCCTTCCCTCATTCGCCTTCCTTCTTGTCTTTTTCCCTTTTCCTTCAACCTCCTCTGTCCCTCAGCCCTTCTCCCTTTGCTCTTCTCCAACTACACAAGGCCCTCCAGTTCAGGGGAGTCATCCCATTCGCTTCCCGATATCAGAAGGGAGGCCCCAAATGGCAGCCCCAACCTCATCCAGGCCCTGCTGTGGGGGTGGGGCTGGGGCTGCACAGGCGGGCTGCCCTGAATGACAAGAGGGGATATTGATCGCATTCTGAACTCAGCCCAGCAGATAGAAGGTAATTAATGACTCCATTTGCCTCAGTACCGGGGAGAACAATTGAGTTTGTAACAGCAGCAACTGGCAGCTGGGGAGACTGGGGGGCAAGCTGGGGGTGAGCTCTCTGCAGGGAGGGTTGGGGGGATGAGGAAGAGGATCAAACATAGTGCTCCTTCCCCAGTCTCCATTAGAATTTCCTCCACACCCTTGATTCTCCTTCCCTCCTAGACAAATTCTTGAGGTCATTCTTCCGATGGCAGCTAAAGTTTGGCTTTCTCCTGGGGATTGCTTCTTGCCGGCTCTGGGATCTTGTGTGTATTTTGAACTTTGCCAGAGCTGTTTCCTTGTTAGTAAGGTTGAAAGGACGGGACCTCTTTCTTAGGTGCTCTGTGGGGTGTAGAGGCAGGGTATGGCAAGCACCTTGAGTCTACCAAGAAGGCAGGACACGAGGGAGCGGTTAAAGGATGGCTGTGGTGAGAATGGCCAGAAGACTTGGCTTACTAGGAAGAAGAGGACGTTCTGGCTTCAGATCCAGGCTCCCTACTTACCAGCTGTATGATGTTAGACAAACCAACTTGCTCTCTGAGACTTATTTCTTTATCTGAAAAACGATGATGAGGATGATGATGAGGATGATGATGATGATGATGATAGCAAGAACCTAGTAAAGTTGTACAGATTTAATAAGTGTAAGTGAAAGCATACTGTTGGCTCAGTGCTAGCATGCTTGCCTAGCCTACGCGAGGCCCTGAGTTTGAGCATCACCACTAGAAGGAAAAATATTTGATATTGAAGTTGATATAGTTTTAGCTACGTTAAAAACAATTTCTTGCAAGTTGGAGAGATGGCTCACTGGTTAAGAGCATGTACTCTTCTTATAGAGGACCAGAGTTCAATTCCCAGCACCCAAACTAAGCCTCTCACAACTGCCTGTAACTCTAGCTTCAGGGAGATCCACTGCCTGCATCCTCATGCACATCCTCTCACACAGAAATAAAAATGCACGTATACAAAGCATTACAAATAAAAATGATTTTGAGAACTCATTTTAGCCTGCTCCCAAAACCAAAACCTACCTTTTTTTTTTTTTTGAGTGCATAGCCCCATCTATCTCTCACTGGAGACCTCACTGGAAAGTGCCATGTGTGATTGGCCAGATTGGGGTTCTGGCCTGGGGTTGGGTATGGGGGGCAGGGGCTGCTCCAGCAACAGATGGGGTGGACTGTGTTGAAGTAAGGTTTTCAGGAGGCGGTCAGATGGAACACAACAAGACATTTTCATTCTTTCTTTCCTTTTTGCACATATTGTGTATGGATGAGTGTGTGTGTGTGTGTGTGCGCGCACGCGCACACGCGCGCGTGCATGCATGCTTGTGTGTGTGTGAAATTGAACCCAGAGCCTTGAGTACATGCTCTACCACTGAGCTCCCCTGTTAATCCTGAGATATTTAAAATATCTAGAAGTAATACCTGCCCTAGACAACATAGGAAAACATAGATAGAAGGAAGGTGAATTTGCTTATGATCAGGAAATAGCCACTGTGACCATGTGGGGAACAGTATTTCCAGCAAAGATGATCTTTCTAGATCCATGGTTGTTCTCTCCATGGAGGCTGGGCTTTCTGCTATAGAGCTGAGTGGGTGTAGCTGTCAATCACTTTAGCTTATAGCTAAATTGTTTGCTGAGTAACTTTCTTGTGCTGGGCTCCCTGGTAAACCTGCCCTGGAATTGGCCTCTTGCCTTTATGTAATCTGTGCTTCAGTGACTCTGAACCTTAGTTTTCTCTGAAGTTGAAGGGGGTTACAGTTCCTACCAATGTCGGAGAGTTGTTTGGATGGTCAAATAACTCAAGATCTGTGAAGACTTTGTGTCAGGGGTTCAATAAATAAGGAGTCAGAGAAGATAATGATATGGGCTTAATTAATTCATCTCTAGCTGGTGTGTGCTCCATAAAGGACTTGGGGTGAACACATCGGAGTTGAGAAGAATCACACTACAGTAGAAAGAACATATAGAATAGACACGGGCCTAAAAGTTCTACTGCCCAGTTATGAGAACTGGCCTCTTTCCTCACCCAACTAGGTTTTACAACTATAATACGATAAATTTAGTACCTTGATCATCTGGACAGTCTGTGCTTAGTCAGCACACACCACAGGGGTTAGGTTCACTGTAGAGAAGGGATTAGCCTCACTATAGGGAAATGCCAGTGGAGCACTGGAGATGCACTGAATAGGGCCAAATGGTTCTCAGCTGGACCTTGGCTTTTGTACCTAGGCTACAGAAGAAAGTAACTCAAGAGGCAAGCTCTCGTGTCAGACCTGGATGCAAATCCTTACCATCATCTACTAGGAGCGTGTTCTTTTTTTTTTTTTTTTTTTTTGTGGTCCGAGACAGGGTTTCTCTGTGTAGCCCTGGCTGTCCTGGAACTCACTCTGTAGACCAGGCTGGCCTGGAACTCAGAAATCCGCCTGCCTCTGCTTCCCGAGTGCTGGGATTAAAGGTGTGCACACCCAGCTAGAAGCGTGTTCTTTAACAAGCCACTTAACGTCCTTTGTCTTGGTGTCCTTACATGTAAAATGAGTACCACGGTATTTATTTCACAGTGTTGTTGGAAGGATTATTAAGTGAGCTCTGACGTATAGACGCTTTTTGCTTTTCAGTTCTTTTGAGACAGGGTCTCACTAGACAGCCCCTGCTAGCTTGGGACTCACAGTATCCCCTGCTACACCCTCCTAAATTCTGAGCTTCAGGCATCTATCCCTAGGTACAACCTTAGAATTCCTTTTGTGACTTTGCTTGTTTTATGGTACTGGAGATTGGACCCAAATATACTATGTAAATGCTCCCACTGGCCCACACTCTCAGTCCAGGGGCTCTTGATCATTGTATGGTGCTAGGGTGTTTGGCAGGGGCCAGAGGAAACCAGGATTGAATCCACCATCGGTAGTGCCTATTAGCCCAGTACATGGTCTTTTTATAGCACCGAGAGGGACTAATAAGCCTATAGCAACCATATTTGCCAATCTTTCTTTGAAAGCATGGCCTGAGAGTTGAAAAGAGTAAGTAGGGACTGCTCCAAATGTTTAGAATATACAGACACTATATTCCATCCAGCCTTCGTGGCACAGGGACTTCAAATGTAGTCTCTGAGCCCTGTCCTGGGGCAGCTTCTGCCACCTGCTTTGGGTGACCCTTCTGATTCCAGGGCTAAGTACCTCCTGAACCGAGAAGGTGTTTTCTGTTTGCTTGAAGCACTGTAGGTGTGTGGGTGATGTTGCTGAGGTAGGAAGGGTTTCCAGAGGATTTGAGTTGATGCTGCCAAAGTCTAACAGGCCATTGGACTGACCAGAAATGGCAGGAATGACCAGAAATGACTTGTGTTGGACCAATCAGGTTTTAGTCAGTCTAGAAAATTCATACTGAAACACCCCCCCCCCCCGAGAGTCTCATCCACGCGTTCAGTCAGCTAGTCACTTATTTAATGAGTACCTGCTGTGTATCGTGCCTAGCATAGACTTACAGACATGCATCAGTCATGGTTCCTGTGCACAGGGGCTCAGAACCTGGCGCCTTGGGTGGGGAATGGTCCTTGCAATTGATGCTACCTCGTTACTCTCACATGTTCCTTCCCCCTCCCTCGGAAACCTAGGTCAGGACTCAATTTTGCCTTTGCCAGTAGTTTTTTGCAGCTTTGCCAGAGAGCCCTTCACACTGTGGCTGGTTCTTGCCAGGGCCTCTTCTCCAGACTGCCTAAGTTTTTGCGGTTTTTTGTTTGTTTGTTTTTCTGTCACCTCTGGGAGGGCGCTCCGGTGGCGAGCACTGCCAACCACATCGCTTTACTCCCCTCTCCCACACTCTTCTTCTCCTTCTCCTCTCTTCTTTTCCTCCCTCTTCCCAGCCTCCCGGCTCACCCTCTGCTAGCTCCAGGTTGCTCCATAGCTGAACACCCAGCCATGACTCCAGGTTCCATCCTTCTGACAAGCGTCCCCACCCTGACCAGCCAGTTGCTGGTATGGAACGTTTCTTCATTTTCCCTCTCCCTCTCCCTGCCCTTTCTTTGCCTCTCAGCTTTCTTCTTCCTCTGCCTCTCAGCTTTCTCCTTCCAGAAGCATCTCCCTCCTCCTCGCACCTTCCTGGACCCTCCCACTTCCTTTCCTCGCTTCCGCCCGCCCTCTCTGCCTTAGCTCCTCCCCCTTTCTTCACTCCCAAAGGAAGGATACCATACCTGACACAGAGCGTAGAGCAGACCCGTGGCTAGTTTTGGCATCAGGGGATGTCTCCCTGTCTCCCCACCAGTAGTGGTGCTCTCTGCCTTCTCTCTGCCCTGTAGTTCACTTACTGACGACATCACCACCACCACCACCACCACCACCACCACCCCACACCTCCCACACTCCACCCCGCTCTGTGCTCCTGCCTTGATTCCCTCCACCTTGCTCCTTCACTGCTTGTCAAAACCCCACCTTTCTTCCCACTTGGGACTGCCCTTGGGACTTCACCCGCCTGAGGTCAGTGTTCTCTGCAAACTTGGTGGCCCCGTGCCACTGACACTTTCTAACTATGGGTCCCCCCCCCACACACACACACCCTCCTTCTCTTCCTCCGCCCCCACCTCCCAGCGCCACCTTTTCCAGCAGAGGGCTTGCTTCCTTTTTCCTTCCCTTCCGGCCCTCCCCGGCTTTCCACTGCTGCCTCTGTAACCTGTCTTACCACCAGGGCCTGTGTGTACAGAAAAAAATAAATAAATAAAAAGGTCAGGGAGTGGAGGGAGCAGCAATAACCCCTAAAACAGTACTATCAGTGGAACATGATTGATCAATTGAATTCCATAGCGGCTGAAAAATGTGGGATTAAGTAGTGTATTATACGCACAATGAGTTGAGGCATGATGTTCATTTCAAGTTCATTTCGCCGGCCTCTGCCACCAGATCAGGCAATCAATAGGGGCAGCAGATATCATATATCACCTCTCTGCGGGCCGGGGAGAGAGCACCATAATCTCTCGCAAATTTAGAGTGACAGATTTGTCAAGATCTGAAGGGCCCCTGAATAAATGAAGGCAAAGAGACTCCTCCAGCCAGTGACCTGAGGACAAAGCTTTAGTTCAGCTCACACACACACACACACACACACACACACACTCGGTCACAGGGTGAGGCGAGCCACACACAGACATGTACACAAATCCACACACACAGAGGCATGAAAAGCATCTGGCCACACATCTGTGCTCATACACACACATTTGAATGCATGCTCACAGACAAATGTACCTTCTACTCCTTAGGACTCATTCAGTAAGAGCAATAGATACAATGACCCTTGATTCTACCCTCCCTCAGCCCTAGCAGCAGGGCATTCCCCCAGAAGGTAGGAAGGTTGCGAGCAGAGACAGTTAGGCACAATGGGGCATGCAGACAGTGACAGGCCATGGAGGTGTACATCCTGGAAAGAGGGGGGCTCGTGGGAGAAAGGGAACATGGGTTCACAGTGCCCAAGTTCTTTTAAAAAGATTCTTACTGTCACTTAAACCCATCCAGATCCTTTTTTATCCAGGTGTTTATAACTTACACATGTACATGCGTAGAGAATACTCACACAAAGGGGAAAATAAGTATACTGTATTCCAGTTCCCCCTAGAGGGCCACTAATGGTTCCAGAACCATGCAGAAAAAAATACATCTACCAGACTTGGTAGTTCTGTCCACAGGAACATAAGAACGTCATCAAGGCAGCTTCTGCCCACCCCAGGCTGGTCTTAGTCTGTCTGTCTGTCTGTCTGTCTGTCTCTCTCTCTCTCTCTCTCTCCTCTGTGTGTGTGTCTCTCCACATTTTCTCTTTCTACCTCTCCACCCCTCACACACACTCACACTTTCCTTGCTCCTGAACAGGATGGTGGGAAGACAGGAGGTCCTTTTGGAAAGCAGTGAGGCCAGCGAGGGAGGACGGCTGTAGACTGAGGTTGATCAATATGTAATACTTTCTATGGTCTCCCAAATGATACTGTACGGTGTTACTGTATATAATGCAATATTGATTATATCATAGCATATAATCACCTATAAAC
>JADRCH010000248.1:979360-1015409 GCA_019843965.1 Rhynchomys soricoides | reverse complement strand
GGCAGAGAGCAAGGGGCCCATGGGGCTGTCTTTGTTTGTTTTTTAAAAAGGGGCGCCCATACCCCATCAGCCAACCCAGCAGTGCCAGGCTAGGCACTGCCCCACTAGGTCCTTCCCCCAACTACTACCTCAGCCATGTGTCATCTCTGCCCTGCCATACCACTGCTCCTACTCAGAGGAACTTGAGCACCCCATACTTTTCAGCAAGGGGATCCCCATTGCTGTACTCCCTCCTGGAGTGTCTTAGGCAAAAGATGAGGATGATGCTTTAGGGATGCTGGGTAGTCCACCCCCAGTGTGTAGACAGCATATCCACTCCCATGTCAGGTCCACCCCCACTCTCACCAAACTCTCCCTCCCCACCCAGCGAGCCCCTCCCCATCTCCCTACCCCACCCAGTCATCTCCTTCTACCCCATCTGGGAGGGCTCCGGGGTCCTCCTCTCCATCTGCACACTGCATCTTTCCGTGTATACGCATCAATAGAGAGCTGTCACTTTTCTCTCTCCTCCCAGGGGAATGAATACTCTCTCCCAGCCCTGACCCCTGGGCTTGATGAAGTCAAGTCCAGTCTATCTGCATCCACCAACCCTGAGCTGGGCAGCAATGTGTCAGGCACACAGACGTACCCCGTTGTGACCGGTAAGGTGGCTTCCAGGAGGGTGGGGGTGCTGCTTTCAGTGGGGTGCCTCAGTCTATGCCATCTGGGCCCCATGTGACAAGTGGACCCCCTGCCATGGTATCTGCAGAGTGAGAGAGAGAAAGAGAGAGAGAGAGAGTCTTCTTGAACAGATGTGCGCCGATGTAGGGATAGAAGCATTGTGGTCAGAGTTCTGGGCTTCAGCCTGAAAAGGTGAGGGCTAGGAGTCAGCTGCTGGCTCTCTCTGTCCTTGCCTCCTTTCTTCTCTCTCCCCAGTTGTCTGGTTTGGACATGTGTAGACCAAATGTTAAGGCAAAGAGGCCACTGGGAAAAGTGGCTGAGAGGTTCTGGGTCTCTGGCCTTCATACTCCTCTGTCCCTAAGAGTGCTGCAGAGTTTGCTTTCCTTTCTCCAGGCAGCTTGTATAGCTGTGGCCTGGGACCTGAGGGTATGACAAGAGTCCTGCAGAGTGAAACACAGTTATACCAGTAGCCTTTAGAGGACGTTGGATTCCCATGCCTGGGGAAGTCAAATGTGGGGGAGAGGCACCCTGGCCAAACCTACCAGGGATGAGAGCTCCAGAGGCACCTGGAGTGGCCACACAGAGATCTAACAGATAAATACGTGTGAATGTAGAGCTTCCTTTGCCAGCTTCAGAAGGCCCCTGGCACAGCAGAAGGGTTTCCAGGCCAGGAAAGCGTTCTAGTGAGAGAGACACACATTGAGGTGTTATTAAAATTCACCTAATTATTCTGGAGGCACTAAAGCCAATGTGCCATTCCTACCTTGGGAGACAGGATGACTGAGAAGGGTCTCAGTGGGGACTGGGAGACACTGAGGCGTTACCAGAGAGTGAGCTGAGACCTCCTGGGGACAGGACGGCCTGGGGACAGGACAGCAAGGCTGTAGGTAGGCAGCATCACAGCCAGTGGCAAAGACAGCGAACAGGCTACAGGAGGGCTCCGTAGTGATTTGTCATGGTGGTGACTTGGTAACTTTGTGCAGGTAGGAGCACAGCTCTGGCTGAGGTGGGCTCAAAGTAATCACCCAAACTTCAGGAGGCTCCCAAGAACCCTACCTTTCCCATGCTCTCCTGAAGTGATATCTCGGTACAGCTATGTCCAGCAAAAACAGTCGTAATCTTTAGCTAGGAATCTGAAGTGTGACTAGGCTTTTGGAGAGTGAAGTCCTTAGTGAGGCCGGCTGAGTCAGTTCACAGGTTAGACCAGTGAGTGGTCTCACCTTCCCTTTAGTACAGCTCCTCCTGTTGTGGTGATCCCCCCTCCAACCATAAACTTATATTTGTTGGTACTTCACAACTGTAATTTTGCTACTGTTATGAATCGTAATGTAAATATTCCATATCTGATATGTGACCCTCAAGGGGTTACGACCCACAGGGTAAGAACCCCTATCGTAGATCAACAGACCCTGGGTATGAGCTTTCCAAAGCCCCACATAGTTGCTCTCTGATATCTTCCAACCCAAGCCAGGCCAGCTCTCTGGTGCAGTGGATACTTCTCAAAAGTGGTGAAACAGCAAGGACTTTTCTCAGTAGTCAGTGCCGCAGTCCAGAAGGTAGGAACTTCCTGGGGATGGACACATGACTCTTCCGGGCAGGACTCCTGCTGCAGGGGACACTGGGGGCTAATGTGGAAAAGTGCCTCCACCTTGAGCAGCCCCCATCAGTCTCCCCCCCCATGGCCCTGGAACGGTCCCAACTCAGCCTGGGAACATCTCCGGCTGATCCATCTGGATCCAAGTGTGAGAAAAGTTCATTTCAGACCCAGCTTGACATTCCCAGGTGGCAAGTTAGCAGTAACATCTCAATCTGTATGCGACATTTCAATCAAGCGAGGAGTAACAAAGTAACAAAAGCAGAGCCATTAACATTCGGAGCTGTTCACCAGTGGTAATGACGGGGAAACTCCGCTCAGAAACTGGAAATTACCAAAAAAGAGAGAAGTGTGGAGCGGGGTGGGGGAGGGGAGGGGGTGGCTGGGGGCAGGGAATGATTTTTTTTCCCACACTTAGACCAAGATCCAGTGTTTGGATTAATAGTGCCATTACTCGAGAAAGGGCTGCAGATTATGCTCATTCTTAAAATGGTTTTTTCCTGGCAATTAAACGGCTGCAGCTATTGATCTTTGTTGATTTTATGTCCTCCTAATTTGCATAATCTATTAAAGATGAATGATTCATGATGTGTTTATTGAGGGGACAAACAGAGTTTGCTGGAGGTACTGTCAAGGTGAGAAACAGGTATTGCCCAGAGACTTCATGGGCCATCTTGGGAACAGGTTTAGCATGGTGGCTTTTGGGCCAGGACAAAATAGGCAGCATTAAGCTGTATCCCAAGGACAGGCAGCACAAATGAACTTTGAGTGAATTCTTCTAGAGAGACATTGACATCTGTGAGAGCGGGGGCTCCAAGCAGGCTGAGGAGGTGAGAGACTCTTGGTATATTTGCAGAAATTCTTCCCAAAGATCCCACCCCATAGAGTCTCACTCTGTAGGTCAGACTGGCCACTCACAGCTACCCAACTACCCCCACAATCTCCCAAGTGCTTCAGTTAAGAGGGGTGAACCGCTGTACCCCATTCACAAGCGTTCTTTAAAAGCTTATTCCATTTGAGACTAGTAAGGGCTTTGGCAGAGGAAGAAAAAGGTATTTAGGTGAGTGAAGGCTCATGGGTACTAAATCAGGGAGCTACAAGGCTGTGGTGTGCTTAGAGCCTTGGATGTGCCAAAGCATTCCACAAGTCCTCAGGTACCCAGCTCAACCTCCTCCCTAAAAGCCAAACCCCAAAGAATGGCTCTTAAGGAAACTGGCTGGGAAAGCCTTAGCCCAACCTCAGAAGCCAGACCTTATTGATATTCCTGCCGTCTCCTGGCACTAGAGGCTGATTTCAAACTTCACCAGCCACTTGATACAGCTGTTCCACAAGGTCAGGACTGAGAGGAGACAGGAGCCTGAACTGTTGTGTGGAAAGAGAGTGGGAGCCAGTGGGCCAGGACACAGCTAATCACATCGTAGGCAAGGGTGGCTGCCACAGGCTAGGACTCAGCCCGATAGCATCCCCACCCAGCTTCCAGCAGGGAACCAAGGCAAGATACCGATTTCTCAGGGTAGTGTTTGGAAGTTTGGAGATTTTAATTTCACTGCATCACAACTCAGCAAGCTGCCAAGTCAAGCTGGTTATTTAAATTTATCACCCACTCTCCCCTCTGCTGCTGGGTTGCTCTAGCTCTGCTGCATCTCTTTGCTCCAGCCCACTGCTCTAGGCTGCCGGTCTGGAACAGAGCCGACTCTCAACTAAGTGACAAAGAAAATGGGACCCACTAGTTGGGAAAATGGGCTGGGGGCACTCTGGCCTTGAGCTTCCTTAGGCTGGTTGCTTGGAGCTGCCTTCAACCACCTTCATATCCTCTTCAAAGAATCCCACAGGGAAATGGCTTTAACCTTTACGTGTTCCACAGACCCTCTGGTCTGGGACTCTACAGAGAGGCCTCTGCTACAGCTGCATGCTGTATCATTCACTTCTTAAGTTTCCCACCACAGACAGCAACAAGAGCCCTGCTTCCCCATGGCTTCCTCTCTGGCCTTGGCCCAGGCCTGAAAATTATGCTAATCTGGAAGGAAGAGATGAAAACAAGGTCTAGGATCCCCAAGTCACTGGGGGTGCTTTGGGGTGTTTGAGGGTGCCTTGGCTTGGGCAAAGTCTGTTCAACAGCAGACAGCAAGTTTCTTCCCAGAAGCCATGAGCTAGTTGGTGCTAAAGGGAGTTGGTACTCACAAAGCCCCAGGGCTTCCCGTAGAAGCTAAGGAACACACGTGTCCCCAGAGCAGCTGCATACAGCGGGCTTCACTGGCCTCTAGTGGGCATCACTACCAAGCACTGGGCACTGGGCAAACCTTGCGCAAATGCAGCTCTTGGAGGTATGAGAGGAATGATGCTGGTCCTCAGAAACAAGGGACTACAAAGCTGGGTAAAATATAACCACAGAGCAGTTAATAGGCAGCCACACCTCGCTGTGGAGCCAGAGTCAGAGCAGGATGTGAGAGACCGTGAGTTTCACACGGAGGTAAACCTTAGTGTAGGAATGTTGAGGTGTAATGCACGCAGACAGGGTGTGTGATCTTGGACCCAAGAAAATAGAGGCAGGACAGGGACAACACTGTCCAGGAACTGGAGAGTCACAGGCTCTCCCCCACAACCCAGGGAAATAAAGAACAGGGGCACATGTCATCATGAGAAACGGAGACATGAAAGCCTAGATGTAGATCTAAGTTCAAGTTTGTGTCATAAGTAGTTGCAGGAACCTCAAGCCAAGAAGGTGCCCAGAATTTTGTGCAGGGCAATAGTTCACTCTGGTGCCAGCAGGAGCAATGTGGAACCTTCTCTATAATGACATCTTATGATCCAAGATGCAAAGGACTCCCATTGAGAAAAACAAACAAAAGCCACCCTAGAAGATGAACTCTTTTAAAAACCTTTCCACACTCCATGTGATGCTGAGCCACCATGAGCAACCTTTCCACACTCCATGCGATGCTGAGCCACCGTGAGCAGATGTTAGTAGAAGGGCAATTAGCATGGGATATCCCAAAGTGAAGATCAATTGAAGAAAAGATCCAACAGAAAGACTAGATTTTATTTTAAACCAGATCTGGACCCAGGAGTCCTTCCCCCAGTGCTGAGCCGACTGTCAGATAATGGAGACCCAAAAGGTCAGTGGATGAAAGAGAGGAGGGGGGAGTTTATTCCTACCTTATCCAGATTCAGGGTCTTCTCGGTAGAGACTCTTACTTTTATTTTGGGTAATATTGAATTTTGATCAGGACAGTGCCCTCCTCCACTGTGTGTGCCTGTGTATGTTGCAAGGGAAGCTTTGAAGAAGCAACAACTCAGGTCCAGGAAGGATCTGTGGGTGGTACCCAGGAGGGGAGTGCCCAAGTCAGACAGAGAAGGTAGAAACTGTCCACTTTGAACAGAAAAGGGAAGGTTGGAGACCCCAGGTTCAGAGCTAAAGAGCAGGGGTGAGCCTAGAGCCCTGGGGACCAGAGGAAGCAATGCTGGTACAAACTCAGATGCAGCTCAGCAGCTTGCACAGTTGCCTGTATATCCAATGGACAGCAAAGTAACCCTCTGACAGATAGAGTTGTGGACCCTGGGAAACCTCCTTCTCTTACTCAAAGAGTCCTGAGCACCTCCAGGGACCTCCCCTTTCCTGTAGTTAACAATCCCTTCCAATGCAACTGCATTTCCCCCATAAAATAAACACATAGCCCTTGGCCAGCCCCTTAGGGGTAGGAGAAGGCAATAAAAGCTCTGAAATGTTTCTCAAAGAGGCTGGAGTCTCCTACTCCTGTCTATTGGCTCAAAGCCCCTGATTAGCTGGAGGAATTTAGGGCACAAACATCAGAGTTTCTCTCCAACCTTGAAAGAAGATGGTGAGACCAACTCCAGACAAGAGGCAAGTAGGAGAACCCACGCCCATGGCCACCAAGCCAAGCCAAAGGACTCTCCTCTACACCTCTATTTAGGCTGAGAAGGCCCAAGGCCTAGAGGTGATGCCTCCTTTAACTATCTCTGAGGCCTCAGGCTACATCCCTAAGGACCCCCAGCCCCAGACCTCACTGTGATTTAATTATAGAGGTATTTCCATAGCAATGAGACATTGACAGATAGGCAGTACCCTGGGCCAGCAGCTTAGGGAGGCATTGGATAGGACTCTTCCTTTTCTTTCATTTATCCATTCTGCCTTTTGAGGAGAAAGATGTTAAAAAGAAGAGACATTAACCCACTCTGGGGCTGAGGGCAGGCCAGCTTAGAGTAGAATCAAAGACAAATTGTTGTAACGCAGATCCATGTCTGTTCCTATCAGCCATCCTGAGAATGGTGGGCTAGCCTCCCCAGAGGTGAGCCTGGACAGAAGCACACAGTCTGACAGTGGGGCCACCTAGGGAATCATGGGGGAGATGACAAGGGTTTGGGGACTCTTAGCAAACACGTTCTGTGGCCTTCAAAACTGAGTCCGGATTTGGTCCACATCATGGAGTCTTCTCCACTCCTCTTTCTCTCTTCTATCCCTAAAACAAACCCAAGATGCTGAGTATGTCAAACACTTTCCTTCTTCATATACTCTCCCTGACTCACTTAGAGATAAGGGAGACACTTTCCCCCACCCCCCACCCCGTCGGAATGTGAATCAAACAGTTTCACAAATGGCGCATACAGTACCCAATCCAGGTTAAGGAGGGCTGCCTGGGCAAACACCCTGTTTTCCCACTGAGAGAGGTAGGAAACAAACCTTTCACAAGGCTACCAGATGTTATTTAGAGATGCTTAGGGTAGCCCAAAGAGGGGCCCCTCAACACTTAGCTTGTTTACTCTGCTCTTTGGCACTTCCTAAGAAGAGATTGCCTAAGGAAAAGACCGCTAACACAACCTTTCCTGAATGACCAGAATTGTGAACAGTGGAGCTCTAAGGAATGTCATAGGCATGGCTCAGAAATGTCTTAGTGGCCTTAAAGCCACCAAGACAAGACTTGAAACCTGTTTCTCAAAGAACCAGATACCTACAAGATGACAGGAAGGCCCTCCTTAGCTGTCGCCTCAGGACAAATAAGCCAATGCTTTTTAGACCTGAGCTTTGCACCACCGATACTGTCATTTCTGGGAGGGCTTTGCTGCCTTCAGCTTGGAATCCTCCACTCTCCTCCCCAGTGGTGGTTGGGCTGCCTGGCAGAGGAGGAAATCCAGTGCTGTGCTCCCAAAGCAGGCTAATGCTCCAGCAGCTTAAGCAGCCGTTTTTCCTTGGGATTAGGGTTTCACTTACACAGAGCGCCTGAAAAACACTGTGCTTTCAGAAGGATTAGAGCTGACAATTCAGTGCTCTCCCGGAACAAAATACAGCCAGAGAGGACCTGAGAGACCTAGAGTATCAGGAGACTGTGCAAACAGGCTTACCCTCTGCCACCCAGCATGAGGGTCTCTCATGCAGTGGGCTAGTGAGTCCCTGGCCCAACCTCCTGAGTACCAACCAGCCCCTGCTCAGCTCCGCTCTTCATTTAGAGTCAGAGAAAACAGTACCAGAAAGCAAGCTGAGAAGAGTGTTGGAGATTTCTCTTCCAGAGTCTCGGTGGTTTCTAACTCTATAATGAGCCAGGTTTCCTTCTGGCCCTTTGAGTGTGCGGTTCTCGACAGTCTTCTCTCAGGTTGAGGCTGCAGTTTATCATGGCCCAGCTGGGTTAGAGGAAACCCCTCCTGTGGGTCCCTGTGCTGCATTACACAGCCTTATAAGGGCCTTGTGTGAGGGGAGGAGGTGGAAACAGCCTGACTAGTTGTGTCCAGATGTTTGTGGTCAAGGCACAGACCTCACTGAACCAATGCAGATCTAGCCTCTCTGCCTAGGACAACCTGACACGAAGGTCCAGCTGTCAGTGGACAGCCACTTAGCTACAACAGCTACCCTGAACTGTGAGCACAGCCCCCTCTGCTGGAGCCTAGAGTAGGGGAGCCTAGGACTGAGCAGAGACCCAGAACAGGGGCCTAGGGTGGGGTCCTCCCACAGACCCAGAGATCGGTTCTAGAAGCCAAAATTTGGGAGAGTCTGAGAATCTCAGAAATAAAACCCCAAATGGAATAGATAGAAAAATCATTCTCCTGTCTCTTGAAAACAGATTCAAAGGTCACTGCTTTGATGTATTACATACAACTTGCAGATGCAAGAGAGAAAATATATTTAGGCAGCAATTAAAAAGTCGGTGACTATATTCTTGTGTGTATTATAAATGCTTGTGTCACATGTAAGCACAGACTTCCTGCCTTGAAGGCCTCATTTTCTGAGAGGCAGACAAACTTGAGGAGAGGATAGTAAAACAAGAGTTATGTTTTCTGGCCTTAGGGCCCTCCACGGTGTCAAACGGAGAGCAAAAATGCTTATTTTCAGAGAAAGGTGCCAAGAAAAAGCATCTCTAAACTCTGTGGCTATAACTTCTGCCGTATAAATCTGTGTCTAATAAGCCTAGTTGCAAAAGCCATAACTAGCAGCAATTTCTGCTTCCTGGGCAGCTTCCTTCTTCCTATTCCCTTGGTCTTCTCAATGCTGACACTGGCCTGGTCTTGAGAGAAGTCTGAAGGTTCACACTTTGCTGTTTCTTTTTAAAATTTATTTCTAGTATTTTAATTATGTGTATGTATGTATGTATGTATGTATGTATGTATGTATGTATGTGGGGTACAGGGTACATGCACATGAATGTATGCACAAAGGTCGGGGCGTGCAGTCCTTCTGGAGCTCGGATTACAGGCAGTTGTAAGCTTCCTGATGTGGGTGAAAATCATTATATGCTCTTAACTAGTGAGCCATCTCTCCAGCCCATTTTGCTGTTTGTGTATAGTTTTATTAGTTATTTGAGTCGTTGCAAACAGACCAGCTTATTATACCAAAGAAGAGAGGTTTTCTTGTTTGTTGTTTGTTTTATAAGCATAAGTTATTCACTTTGGAGTGATCAATACTTTTGAGAATACAATTTTTTATAATTTATTTTTATTTTATATGTATTAGTGTTTTGTCTGCATACATGTCTGTATGAGGGTGTCAGATCTTAGGGTTACAGACAGTTATGAGCTGCCATGTGGGTGCTGGGAATTGAATCTGGGTCCTTTGCAAGAGCAGTCAATGCTCTTAACCACTGTACCATCTCTCTAGTTCTGAAAACACAATTTTTAAAATATACCTCTACCCAGAAAGAGGTGTGCATAATAACACTAATGCAAAGCTTCCTATGGATCTCTTGAAATATATTTGTGGTCCTTTCTCAAACCAGTGAACCCCAATCTCAAATTCCCCACTGCACAAAAATGAAGCAAGCTAAGACACACAAGAAACAGTCTTAAGCCTTGCATGGTGGCACATATCTTTAATCCCAGCACTGGAAGGCAGAAGCAGGCAGATCTCTGAGATCTAGGCCACCCTGATCTACAGAGCAAGCTCCAGGATAGTCAGGAATACACAGAGAAACTGTGTCTCAAAAAAAGAAAAAAGAAACAGAAACAGATAGCCCAAGATGTTCTCTCACAGGACAGATTGTTTAGCATGACCCCAGGTTACTTTCCCAGACCAAATACTGTTTTTAGATCTGTTATATTTGGAAATATCATTCCAGTATTGATTTCCTGGTCTATCACTGCTGTAGTCCAGGCTCCTCTGTGGATGAACTATGAAACCCTAGCCACAATCTTTAGCTCCTCTGTGTTTCAGTTTCTCATCTGAAAAAAATCAGGAATTAAAAATAGGTTAACTGATAGAACTGGTAAAAGACATAAAGGAGGTAACAAACACAGAAAGATACTGAAGGCCGTGCCTAGCACACAACAGTTGTTCAGTGCATTCTAGAGAGACCAGGAACAGGTAGACTGCTGACCCAATACCCAGCAAAGTGGCACACGTGATCTGACGACTCAAAATTTCTAACTTCTCCTTAAAGTCTGGCACTTTGGCGTTTTGCTTCTGTCCATACTTGGAAGAGAGGCTGCACTTAGAATCCTCCAAAACAGTTGATTTGCTCTGGCCCATTTGCTAAGGAATGCCTGACGAACGTGCACTGTCTGATTCAGACGGAGCGACTGCTGCAAAAATTGGCTTTGGAGTCTTCAGGGACTCCTGCAGTTGAACTGTAAAGGCATCCTTACCAAGTGCAGTTCTTCCAACACTTCTGGGTACTCTAAGATCCTCCACTATTCCTGCTTCTCAGGGATGGTTTTTGTGTTAGAGCACTCTCAAAGGAGCTGAAGATGCCACCCCATAGAGTTTTACTGCAGACCTTCCACGAACCTGTTTGTTCCTGTGTCCCTTTCTTTCCCTTCCTTGTCTTAACAATGCGGTGGTTAGAGGCTTTGCTTGCTGGGAAACTTCTTTACTTTCTCGTTGGCTCTTTTGGGGGAGTATCTGGGTCCATGTTGTCATTAAAGGCAGTGTGGCATAGACATGGCTTCTAATGTTGGTGCTATCGTTTATTGGCTGTGTAATCACAGGAGAGTCACTATGCCTCTGCGTCTCCATCTTTCTACCTTGAAAACGAGGGTGTGGTCCTCCCAAAGACTCATCCTTGAAAGCTTCCAAACCTCAGAAAGCAAGAAGGCAGCACGAAATGCCCACTCTCTCATAGTAACATTGAGTTTTTGTCCGTTTTGATTCCTGGTACTATTTTTATGATCCTGGCATTGTCAGTGAGTGAAGCAAATGTTTTACTGCTTCCTGTCTTCCACGGGATGGCACATATTTTATAATTGATGTACTCTGCCGTGAAGCGGCTTTTCCCCTGTTTCTGTGATTCTGCTTGTCTGCGTAAAAGAGATGGCCGAGCCATCTTACAGTTTCAGAGTCCCCTCTCCCCCCACCCCCAATCTCTCTGTAGCACTGCGGTACCCAGTGCTCTGTCAGTTCTCCCATTTCCCATTGCTATTCCCCCACTGACAGAGGCTTGCTTGAAGAACGCTGCTAGGCAAATGGTATTATAGCCTCAGTAATTTGAAAACTTCCTGCATTGTATGCTTTTCATTATTGACAACGGTGTTCCAGGAGAATATATGACTCTAGCAAGACTTTGGTCAATTTTTCTCTGCTCTTCAGGTGTCAGCTGTGTACTAATGAAGTCATTGAGCATGCTTTGTATGCAGTGGCTCGCACCTTGTTGACTCAGAGGTCCTGAACAGGTACCTCTTTGTGGTGACACTGTTACAGGACAAACCGCACATGTATGGCAAACACTAGACATTTCAAATGCTTTTTTTTTCTCGCCATGGGCCTCTTCCCTGACATTTTTCAAATCGCTACCTGCAGATATAGATTTTTTTTTTTTTAAGTAGAATTTGAAAATGTGCCTTCCAATCAACTGTTCTGAGACTGGCTTTCAGCAGCCAAAGCCTTCGGCCTGCTGAAAGTTGAACATACCATTTTGCAGGAGAGATAGCTGTGGGAATAAACTTTGCAAGAGGATCGCCTCCAAGTTAGCTGGGGAGACAGCTTCTGAACCACCCACCCTTTCTTTGTCTCTTCCAAATGTAGTTAGGCACTTTTGGTTTTGTTTGTTTGTTTGTGAATACCTTCCGTTATAGGGAATTTGTGTTCAACCAGCTATCTAGGATGAGAAAAGGTGGCAGTGAAGATCAAGTTCAAATGCATTCTATTTTTCTATTATTAACAAAGAGACATGGTGCCCAACATGGAAAAAAAAATAGAGATCAGAGGAAAAAAGTAAACAAGGAGAGGAGAGGTGTACTCTGCTTCCTGGCTACTTTATAGATGTTAAGATCACAGGGCCTGGAGGAATTGAGTTCTATGTCTCTCTAGCTTCAAAACATCCACATCTCCCATAATCCTCTTCTCTTCTAGGTCTTCTTTGACCAATAAATGCCATATTGCTCATCTCTCTCAAGGAAGTAATAGGTATTTCCTCTCTATGTGCACTTTGGGTCCTCTCCACTAAGAGATGGTCAGGAGAGGTGTACTTTTTTTTTTTTAATAGGCAATAGAAGTCAATACAAGGAAAGCTATAACAAAGCAAACACAAGCAAGTCATGGTGGCACGCACATCTGCGCTTGTAAGTCCGAGGCAGGGGAATCACAAGTCTGAGGCAAATCTGGGCTGGGTATAAGACTGGCTCAAAACAAAACAGAATATAACAAACAGAAAGAAAATGCAGATTCCTCTACTGGATTTGGAAGTGACCTCCTCTTTGCTAGTGAGTTTCAGGAAACATAAGGTATTAACCACATCCACAGGTAAAAAAGGAAATCATTCTTTCCCATGATGAGTCCCCAGAGATGAACCTATCACTGAAAAATATTTGTATGTAAAAATTCTACTCTCATTTCTACTTATTTTTCAGTTTCTTAAACTTTTATTTATTTGTATGTGTATGGGTGACTTGCCTGCATGTGTGTCTGTGCCCCATGTGCCTGGGCCAGAAAGGACAGAAGAGGGTATCAGATCCCCTGGAACTGGAGTTACAGACCATTGAGAGTTGCCATGTGGCTGCTGGGAATCAAACCAGGGTCCTCTGGAAAGCAGCCAGTGCTCTTAACCATGGAGCGAACTCTCAGCCCCGTTTCAATTGATTTTTTAGGAAAAAGATTCAAGCACATTTTGTTCTAGCTTTGCTTCTCTGCAGTAGATCAACACATATGAAACAATTAGGAAGCCATTATAATCCATCAGGAATTGGCTATGCATGCAATGGGGTGTGTGGGGTGGAGGCTAAGAATTGATCAACAAGCACTTATTGAGAGCCAGTTGTGTTCTCAACTCTGCAGAACAATCAGACTGTGGGTCCTGCCCTTGAGTGAGTTATGGTCTGTTTGAAAATGAAAACCTTGGCATGAAGCAGCAGACCTGATAATGCATGTTGTCAATCATGGAACACAGGTGTCATGGAAACCTGAAAGAAACTTCCAAGATGAGTAGAAGGGTGGGGATATTGAGGCTTGAGCTGGAAGAAAACTGAGTAAGACAGAAGGTCACATCAGAGCACAGGCATTTTACATGGAGAGGTTGAAACAACCAGCAGTGAGAAGCTGAGGTGGACGAGTACCAGGGGGTCCCTGAGCATCTGCAGGGTTTCCATCCAAACTGCAGCCTACAGGGGATCAATGGCAGTATTCACAAGGAAGTGGTCCTGTGAAAGCAATGTTTCCAAAGGGCTAGGGGCCATGTTTTAGATTGCTAAGAAGGAAGAATGTGGAGGCATTCTTCACAAGCAAAGAAAAACCACTGGAGCAAGCCAAAGGCTGGTACTCTGACAGGGAAATAGAAATGAACATAAGAAGTGGGGGCTGGAGAGATGGCTCAGTGGTTAAGAGCCCTGACTGCTCTTCCGGAGGTCATGAGTTCAAATCCCAGCAACCACATGGTGGCTCACAACCATCTGCAATGAGATCTGATGCCCTCTTCTGGTGTGTCTGAGAACAGCTACAGTGTACTTATAATAAATAAATAAATTTTTTTAAAAGAAGAAAAAATGAACATAAGAGAGGTGGTTGAGGAGAGTTGACTGCATATCGGAAGGGACAGGGGAGGAAGGCTGTGTCTAGGGCTCTGAAGTTCTAGGTATATCTTCAAAAGGGCTGGGCCTCTGATGGAGGAGCAGAAGGATCTGAACTTTATTCCTATGAGGTGACAGTGGGTCAGCTACTGAGGATGCTTGGATGGTGGCCAAAAATGGGAAAGCCTGAGCTGTCCCTCTGTACTCTTAGAGTAGGATGACTCTCTCGGGTGTGTCGAGATGGGGATGAGAAAGCACATGTGTCTAAGGAGTGAAGTAGGTGATGTCTTCCCATGGACAGTGGTGAGAAAAGATGCTATGGAATAGCCATGAAAAGTCCCATGGACCTGGCCGTGTCTAGGACCCAACTCAGGGGGAAAGAGTGAACTAGGGGTGGTGTACAAAGTGCTATGACATCCTCCAGCCACACCTTGCCTTCTCGGGGTCAGATGGAGGCATAAGGAGCAGAATGACTGTCTGGTGAGGAGGACAGGAAGATCTGCAGCAGATACGTGGGCCCCAGAAGAGGGTAGGCTCTAGTGTATGGGTATGTGGGAGGTAGGAAGGAGCAAATACTGCCCGTGAAGAGTGGTGTATGCTGGGAGGTATCCCCGTCACAAAAATGGAGGGGCAAATAAGGAAGGGAAGCCAGTCACATGCAGCTATGTTCTAGAAGAAATGTCTTGGGGTGGAAGTATCTCTCTAATATTGGCTCGTTTTGCCTCTCCTCCCTGCTCCTGGCAAGGAAAGCCCTGCCTCTCATTCTCTAGGCTCTGTATAATAGAGGTCTAGTCTCCAGGGAGGTTGCTGGTAGGGGGAACAAATTTTGCTCATTGGAACTTCATCTGATCTGCTCGTCCTCAAAGTTCCTGGTTCACTTCAGAGATGGCTTTCTATTGTTTAATGCTACAATCATAGCCAAATAGCCCGCTGGTTGTCCCCTGTTCCCCAGACCTAACAGTTCCACTCAGAATAAAGAATCTACCCTAGTAGAAGGTGGTAGTGGGGTGTCTTCAAAGTCTGAAGGAAAGACGGGGGTTAGGGAAGAGGAGACGTAGAGGAGAGTAGACAGGATGATAGAGGTCCAGTAGAGCAATTGTAGCTGAGCATCTATGGAGGAGTAAAACCAGGTCATCTCCACCCATCTCCATCTGGGTTGAGGCCTTCGGAGATACAAACAAGGGCAGACATACATGTATGCACAGATACACAATAAGTGATGCAACGTAAAGGTACACACACACACACACACACACACACTTAGACATTTGGATCCATATCCAGGCACTTGGGAGCCCAACTGCCCGGGTGCACATCTCCTTCCTCTCTAAGAATGTCCTCCTCTCCCTAGAGCATCCCAGGGTGAGCTGAGGCAGGCCCCTCTCTCCCAGGCCTCACTCCTTCCCCTTTGTGTTTTTCCAGGTCGTGATATGGCGAGCACCACTCTACCTGGTTACCCCCCTCATGTGCCCCCCACTGGCCAGGGAAGCTACCCTACCTCCACCCTGGCAGGAATGGTGCCTGGTAGGTGACAATGCTGTAGATGTGTCATCTGGGTGGGGGTAACTAAATTGTGGGTGAGCTGCTAAAGGGCTGTAGTCTGTGGCTGGGAGTGGAGGGGAGAACCAACAAGACATCCTGCAAACATTGTCCTTCTATAGCCTCAACTGACCCTTTAGAAGCAACGCAAGGAGGAGACTTATAGAAATGTCCGCTTGTCAACACAGCTTTAGGCTATAGCCTCTCCTCAGCACCCATCCATCCAAGCCTATGCCCCAGTACCCCAGCCTAACTCAGCTAGCTGACACTGCTCTGAAGAGCCTGCCCTGGTTTCCATGGAAACTTGGAACCAAGGACCATTTTCAGGGGCATGGCAGTCATTCAGACAAAGCCATGCTGGTCCACACCAAGCCAGGGGAGGAGAGCACTGTGGAGAACCAATCCCAATTTAGAGAGAGAAGGAAGCTTAGTCTTAAAGTGGAGTGGAGGACAGGAGGGAACCAAAGAGAGAGCTTCAGAGAAAAATTAACTACAACTCTACACTTCTTCAGAGGATCCAGGTCCTCTGTGCTCCCCTGGGTCTCTAGTGTACCCTTTTGCTGAGAGGCATTGAACTTGGGTTTGGAGTTAAGGAGACAGAGGCTGCACTTACAGCCTGGTGGCGTTCCTCTCCACCCTTCCCCCCAAATGGGAGTGGCTTAAAGTCAAAGAGAGTTGAAGTTCTTATCTGCAGAAACACCAAAATCTCCCACCTTAAAGTGGCCAAGACTCTCCCAACCAGCAGCCCACTGCCTCTGGAGCCCTTTTGGGTGTGCCGCTCCTGAAGTTCAATCCTCACTGGTAGGGAGAGAAAGAGAGGATAGAAAGGGCGATTGGCCTCGTTCATCAAGGCAGAGCCCTGAGTAAGCGGACATGGGGTTGAGAAACTAGGAAGCCCACTGCAGCTCGTTAGAGAACAGAGCTGGCTGAGAGAAGCTGGAGGTGCAGATGAAGGAATTGGGGTTCACACTTGGGAGAAGGCAAGTAGAAGCATTAGTGGGGGAGCAAGCTTTAGAGGAAGATCCCCAGCGGTGAGCAGGTGGAGGCTGGAGGAGGTCTTGGGGGGTGGGAGGAAAGAGTGGGGAAGTGGGGGCGGGGAGCCTACAGGGAGGTAGGGATGAGGGGAGCCGCAGAGAGCTCATGGTGGCAAGGGGGGAGTCGTTAAACAGAATCTAGTGCTGATGAGGAAATTACACTTGTTTCATTAGCGATGGGGAAGGAGATAGCTCAGTTCCTCTTGGTCACAGTTGAGCTCAGAAGCTCATTATCCTGCTGCACGCATGCTTTCCCTCCTCGTCAATAAACAGGCTTTCCAGTGGCTGCATCCCCCACCCCCACCCAGCTCCTTCTTGGAGTGGGGCCCCTTCTCCTCTACTTAACCCGCGGTTAGGGATCACTGTAAACAGTCTGGGGTCATCACACAGGAGAAAGGGCAAGGGGGAACCCATAGGCCTGGCCTTTCTCCTCCTGGAGGGAGGGAGGCAGCTCCCGAAGGCTCCCAACCCACTGTGCCCTCCGCTACTCACTGCTGCTAGGCCTGCCGGCAGTCCAGTGGGTTCCGGCGGTTTCCTTCCCCAGTTGTGTGGCCCTTGTACTGAACCTCAGGAGGGAAAAGTGGGAGGGGTTATTTCCCAGGAGAGCACCACCACTACCACCTGCCTAGCTTTGGCACAGCTCAGAGATGCCATTCTTAGGGCTTTCTGGGACAAAGTGTCCCAAGGGCCTTCCTTCTCCACCTCCCCCCTCTTTCATACTGTGGAGTCCCTAAAGCAAGAGTCCACTGTAAAAGCTCTCAGCTCCCAAGTTACTTAAGTGGAAGCAGCCAGACCAAGGCCAAACTTTTCCTGGGCAGCGATCAGTGTGCCTCGCAGGGGAGCCAAGGCACAAACCTGCCCACAGATTCCCTCCATGCCTAGGTGTGCAGGGATCTGGGTATGTCTTGTCTGTGGTGGCTGTCCCCCTGCAGAGTGGGGAGCATGTGGATTATCTGGCCTCTGGTCTGCTCCCAGGGACCCTTTCCCTGCTCGAAACACCCAAGACTGGGACTAGTGAGGACAGGACAGAAGAGGCCAACTGGACACGTTGAACGCCTCTAATTCCAGTTCCCCGCCCTCTCACAGGGAGCGAGTTCTCAGGCAACCCATACAGCCATCCCCAGTACACCGCCTACAATGAGGCTTGGAGATTCAGCAACCCCGCCTTACTAAGTGAGTACGCCACCTGGCAGGCCGGCGGCTCCCAAGGTCGCCTGCCCGCTCGCCAGCTCGGGCGCGCAGGCTGCTTCGGGACACGGATCCCACTCAGGACCACCCCAATTCTGGGTACCCGGATGGGTCAGGGAGACAGGCTCATTAGAGCAGCGCTGAGTCCTGGGGATCCCTCCAGGACGCCGGCGCCTCCAGCCTCTTTCCTCCCCCGCCTCTCGGTCACTGGAAGGCTCTTAGCCAACAGTGGCCGTCGGACCCCTTGGCGGGTCCGCAGCCGGGTGTCACATGTCCTGTCCCTCTCCTGCCCTGTGGATGCAGCACTCCTCCTGGGCATCTGGCCTCGGGGCCGAGCCACAGTCCTCCAGGCCTGATCCCGCTGGACCCGGGGAGGGCTTTTCTTTGCTTTTCTTTCCTTTTTTTGTTCTCCTGTTTGTCCTCTCACCCAGCCCATTCTTCTCCTGTGTTAACTTCCAGGTTCCCCTTATTATTATAGTGCCGCCCCCCGGGGCTCCGCCCCTGCCGCTGCTGCCGCTGCCTATGACCGCCACTAGTTACCGCGGGGACCACATCAAGCTTCAGGCAGACAGCTTCGGCCTCCACATCGTCCCCGTCTGACCGCCCACCCCAGAGGGAGGGAGGACCGAAGCGACGCGCTGCCTCTCGGCCACCGTCCCTGTCCCACCCCCCACCTCGAGACATCCCCCATCCCCGCAGCCCTTCACGCCACCCTGTCGATGGCCAGACAGGACAGGTGGAGCCGCCGGTGGGACCCTCAGGCCCCAACCCCGCCCGTCGCCCCTCCCCGCCTGCCTGGACCACGGCGCCGCCTGGAAGCCCGCCCACCTCTGGCCCGAGCGCCGGACACGTTTCTGTGACACACAATCAGCGTGGCCCACCCGGGGGCAGCCCACTTCGGACGCCCGGGAGCCGGGAGGCTTCGCTGGAGAAGCTGAGCAAGGGAAGCTGAGGAAAGGACTTTGTGCTAAAGGAGGAGCCGCCGGCGAGACCCTGGGGGGAAATCCTGCCCCACCTCCCTGTGCCTGCCGGGCTGACTCCACCTTCTGTCTGCGCCCGGCCCCGGACGGTGGCACTGGGACGCAAAGGTCAGACTCGAGAAGCGTTTGGGGCGGCAGCATTTTCCAAGGCTGGTACCCAAGGCGAGCAGACGCCAACTGAGCTCAACCACCTGAACTGCCTAGTTCCCCAGGGCCTAGGATCTCCTCCGCAGTGACTCTACTCTCGGCCCCGCCTTGCCCCTACGTCAGCGCCTCTTCCACCTGCTGGCCTCTCACTTTTCCCTCCTGCGCTTCCTTGGCTCATCCCACAACACCTTGTGTTTGGTCCCAAGCACGCAGCCACGTCGGGGACACCGCGGGAACCTTGTCCTCAGGCTGCGGCTGCGAGCATTGATCTTTCCCATCAGTAATGTGCTGCCCCCCACCCTCCATCCCAAACTCCCAACCTGTGGGCGCAAGGAGCCTGGAGGGAACTGACGACCGAGATAAAAACCCAGGGCTGCCCGCCCCATTCCTCACCCCCAGCCTTCCCGTGGGCAGGAGCTGAACAGAGCCGGAAAAAAAAAAAGTCTACGCTTATTTAATATGATGGTCTTTGCAAAAATGAACAAAAACCCAACAGGCTGCTTTGTAGAAAGACGGTGTGTGCTGTGGAGGCGAACCTCTCTCTGTACATATCCCCCTCCCTCTCCGCCCCGCCCCGCCGGGTACCGTAGAGTCCATGTCCTCCCCCACCACCCTGCCTGTAGATACACCCTGTCCGTGCTGTGAGAGTCGCCGCTCGCTGGGGGGGAGGGGGGACACAGCTACATGCCCACTAAAGCACAGCACGTTCTGGGGGAGGGGGCATTTTTTACGTTACAAAAAAAAAACTTATGAAAGAAATCTCTATGCAAAATGACGAACATGGTCCCGTGGACACCTCTCGCCTGTTTTGTTGGCTGTTTCTCTGTAATTCCGTGTTTTCGCGCTCACCACCCTGCATCTCTCCCACTTCATCTCCCTTTTCTCTGCTGTTCTCGACCCTTCTGTGTCTCTTTCTCTGCTTCACTTGTCTCTGTCTCCGTCCCTTCTGCCCCAGGCCTCCAAGGCTACATCAAAGGTGGCAGAGCCAACCTCGGGGCTTGGCCCCTTGTGGCCATGCCCCACGTGCCCGACCAGGCCGCCCTGCCCCGCCCCACCCTGTAGTTGCTCTCTCGGTAGCGGCGATGCTCCCTGCATGTCTCCTCAACCGTGGATCGTGACGACTCGAAATAACAGAAACAAAGTAAATAAAAGTGAAAAAAATAAGTAAATAAATAAATAAATAAAAATCCTTGAACAAATCCGAAAAGGCTTGGAGTCCTAGCCCAGATTGCGCTTCCCTTCGAGCCTTTTTTATTTGAAAAGGAAAGCGAGAAAAGAGAACAGTCTAAGGGAACTGCCGGCGCCCGACCGGGCTCCAGTGGCTGCGAGCCGGATGGCGAGGGCAGAGAAGTCCCAGCTTCGAGGCCCAGCCTGACCCCAGTCTTGTGTGGAACTGGCCGCGCTCCAGGAGTGCGGAATCCAGGAAAAGGCTTAGCCTTCCACAAGTTCCGGGCTCCTCCGCCACTTTCAACGTGTCGGTTCGTTTTAATTATTTTTCCTTTTTTTCTTTCTTTCTTTCCTTCTCTCTTTTTTTTTGTGCACATGATAAATAATAATAATAAATAATAATAATAAAATTTTGTATGTCACTCCCCATGGCTCCAGGTTTGTCTCTCCCTGCCTCTGGGATAGGCCTGTCCTCGTACTGGTAAACCCTTGATAATTCTGTCAAGGATCCAGTTCCATTTCCAAGGCGACCTCCTCTAAATTCTTGGCCTAAACTCCCCTGGACTGAAGCTGAACTCTGACAAGGGCCTGGAGAAGACTGTCTCTCAGCTCTACCCCTCCCCCACATGCCCAGGCCTTGGGCCAAAAAGTTTTGGCTTTCTGGAACTTCAGAGTAACTTTCACACTGCCCTTCTCTACCAAGTCAGCCTTGACTTTATTGCTAGTGTCCTGCGACCACACCTAGGGGTGCAGGTTCTCCGAATAAGCAAAGTCTGGGGCCCTCTCTTCATGGGTGGTGGTTGCCTTCTGTCCTGTCTTCTCTTGGCTCCCAAAATGAGTTCAGCTGCTCATTGGCACAGTCATAAATGTGTCTTGTGTCCCCTAAGAGACCACAGAGGTTCTTTTTCAGCGTTTATTTCTAGACCCTAAGAGCCAGTTCATGGGACCTTGTGGACCACCAAACGTTGCCTGGTGACCTCTCAAGCAGCTACTGACACTAGTGTCTCAGGTCTAGGGTCTGGGTGTACTCAGAGAGGAAAAACAGTTTAGGTGCCCCAGAAAAAGGAGGAACGTGAGTGGGTGGGTCAGTCGATTCCTGCATATAAATGGATTTTTGTTCTTTTGTGTGGGCCTATGTGTCCTAGAGGGGTTCTGGCATCAAAGAAGGAAACGTGTTGTTGAACTTTTTAAACACCTGGTATTTGAGCTCAGGTGAAAATGAAGGATCTATGTCTGTCCTTGTTTCTCTTCATGCTTAGAAAAAATGATTTCTTGATTGTCCATGATTGTCATACTCTATTGGAGAAATTTAGAAATGTCCCCTGTTCATCTCTTCAGCATTCTGTAGGCTCTGACTCACTCCTCCTTGCCAACACAGCCTTGATGTCCCAGCTTTCATCTGCCCTCTGCCCTGAGACACTTTCCTGCTCAACTCTAGGAAGTTTTTGTAGCTAATCTTCCTTCTCAGCCACTGCTCATTTGAAAGGCTCTAACCTTCCAGGATCTGATGTAGAGCTGTAAACAGGATCTGGAAGCAGAAAAAGACACACACACACACACACACACACACACACACGCCCCTGGCTGGGGCAGTACCTTTCAGATACCTCCTCCTCCCCAGCATGCCTTGCACCAGAGCAGTTTATCCACCTCGGTGTCCCCCAGGCTTATCCACATCATGCCACCAGGGGGATACACAGCAAACTGTCAACTCTTCTCTCCCCCTCCACACCTGTATCCCCATTCTCCTTTCCAAGAACTAGCAATCCTACCTTACCCAGCCTGGTGCTTCCCCTCTTGGCCTCCAGTCTCCTGATTAAAAAAAAAAAAAAGTCCTTCAAACTCTTTGGCTGTACTAACATATCTGTAAAAGAATTCTGGAAGTTCACTCCCGTCTAAGCATGTCTATTTATTTACACTTCCCATAAAGGTACTAGTGCATTATGAATGAAATTGGAAGACATTTTGAGCCCTTTAGAAGATATGCACTCTGCGTTATAGTACCCACTCAGAGCTTCCAAACGCCCAGCACAGAGCTCCTGATGATCATCTGATGCTCAGTGAGGGAATTCCTGAAGCTGACAGGACACTGGGCTAGACCAAGGCTCAGTGGGTTTATCAGGATGCTGCCCTAGCCAGACATACAGGCACCTGGCCTTGAATACCTGCTTTTGCCAATGAACATCAAACTGAAAGCCAGAGACATTTTTCGTGAACACCCTCAGAGCCTCTTGTCTTATTTACTTCTGGTCTCCCTCCCACTGGCATAGACAATGGAGGTCACACTGTTTCCAGGGAGAACTTTCCTACCTAGAATATTGGTTTCGTCTTGAAATCAGCCTGAAAGCCTCCAGACATGCTTTGGAGTCTCTGCCAGCTGCTTGGTCTAAAGACAACCCTTTCGCCCATCTAAGCACCAAAGGGATCTGTCCTCCATCTTCAATTTGCTCTCCCTAGAATTCTGTGTGCTAGCTCTGTCCCATCTCATTGGCATAGATTCCCAAGTGAGGTAACCAAATATAACAGTTTAATAGAGGAAAAAAAAGTGCCCCGAGCTAGGCAAACAGATGGGGGACAAAGGCATGAAAGTATCCGAGAGTGGCTAAAGTATCAGGAAAGAGAATGTCAGATGAAGCTTAAAAGTAGTTTAGTTGGTACCCAGGACACTGGTGACAATGTCAAAATGGGACCTGCCATTTAAAAAAAGCGGAGTCACCCACAGTTACATCCTGCTCATGTACACACCATATCAGACTAAGTCCACACCCAGCCAATCTTTCTTACTTTCTCACGAAGCAGAGGTAGGCTGTATGGAGAAAATAAGACTTTCCCAGGAGAGGCAAAGCCCCATGAAGGCCCAGAGAGGATCCCATGATTTTCAATGGATCAGTAAAGCTATATCCGTTCTATAAGGTGCTCAAGGTGAAAGCCCCATTCTTCCCAGACCCCAATCTTTTTCATCCCACATTCATTTGATCCATTAGCAAAATCAGTCTCCATTAAAAATAGGCCCAGAGCCCAGTGGTGGTGGGAGTGCACACCTTTAATCCCAGCACTTGAGAGGTAGAGGCAGTCAGATCTACAGGACAAGTTCCAGGACAGCCAGAGCTCCACAGTGAGACCCTGTCTTGGAAAAAAAAAAAAAAAAGGCCCAGAATATGTCTATTTCCTACTCTCTGCTTTGTATCACACTGTCCAAGCCACCAGAACTTGCAAAGAAATAAGAGGAAAGAAGGAAGGAAGGAGCCCTGGTTGGTCTTCCTGCTTCCATGTTTGCCTCCCTGTGGCAGTCAGTGACCCTTCCAACTGCACTCAGACAATGACTCTGCTCTCTCAAACCCCTCAGCTGGTTCTCTGCCCCACTCAGAGTGAGTCCTTGCTGAGTTCCAGGCTCTCCATTCTCCAGCTGTTCACCGATGCTCCACCCTCATGGCCACCAAGGGTCCCCTCCTATTACAACCATCTCAACTCACTGTTCTCTCTGCTGGCCTCTGGGCTGTGCTTCAGTCATACCAAACATGTACCTCCTGTCTGCCAAAGACACACTTGGTTGCCCGGAAAATTCTTTCCCTGGATAAGCCCATGATTGTCTCTCTCGTTTCCTGATGTTTTCTACCCCAGTGTTACCCATCAGAGAGGCTTCCTAACAACTTTAAATAAATAAAGCAGTGCACAGAGAATGGGGATGTAGCTCGGTAGTTGAGCACTTGCCTAATACACATAAGACCAAAGGTTTAATCTGCTTTATTGACGTAAGTAAATAAACAAATTATACAACGCCACACGCTCTCCATTCACTTCCATGCTTCTTCAGATTGTTTCAGCAGGACCTGGGAGGTTAGACTTTTGTTTCTTTGCTTTTGAGATGACATTTCACCATGTAACCTCAAGTGGCCTTAAATTCTCCATAAAAACCAGTTTGGTGTGGAATTCACAGAGATTCGCCCGCCTCTACCTCCTGAGTGCTGAGATTAAAGGTGAGCAGCTCCACACCCAGCAGGCTACGGTATGTTTGTCTGTCCACTATCATCTGCAAATAGAATACAAGAGTAAGGGGATATGAGCAGCTTTGTGCTTATCCATTGGGATGTCAAGGACAGTGTTTGACACACAATGACTTCAACAAACATGACAGGAAAACAAGAACGAGGGTATGTGGGGAAATAATGCATAAGTAAGAGGCTTGAAGTAAAGGGACAGGCATGAGGAATGGGTGAGAGAGGAAGAGAATGAGCTGCTAAAAGAGGGTTCCAGAAGATAGCACTTTTAATCCCAGCTCTGAGGAGGCAGAGGCAGGCAGATCTCTGTGAGTTCAAGGCCAGCCTGGTTTACAGAGTGAGTTCTAGGACATGCAGATAGATCCTGTCTCAAAGAAGAAGACGAGGAGGAGGAGAGGAGGAAGAGGAGAAGGAGGAAGAAGAGGAGGAGGAAGAAGAGGAAAAAGAAGAGGAGGAGGAGGAAGAGGAGGAGGAGGAAGAGGAGGAAGAAAGAAGAGTAGTTTTCTCTCAGCAGGACTGTTACTGGGTCTTGGAGGAATGAGGGTCTCCACCTGGACTGTGGGCTGGAATGATGAGGTGCAGAAGCCCCTCCAGTGTGTTACTGCACAGGGACTGCCTGTCTATAAGTAAGGCCCATTCAACCAGGCAGAGATTCACAGAGTTAAGGGGGAAAAAAAACAGCGAGTCCTGGCAATGCTATTCAAGCCTCTGGATCCAGCCAGATCTGAAATAAGGCCTATTTTGGGGGTGTCCAGGGCCAGAAGCCGATACAGCTTCCATTTTGTGGGCTTAAACAAATGTATTTGGGTCTGTCATTTGCAACCATGAAGCTTTGACCATGAAATTCTGAGAACATGAAACTCTGTTAAGAGTTTTAGAATTTTGTTTTTCCTACAGGCGAAAAGAGAATAGCTTTATGTGTCTGTTCTTTGGAAGAGTGATCTGCCAATAACATGGACTGGGACATAAGAAGAGACCATGGATGGAGGAAGAGTATGTGAAACTGATAATTCATGAAGCCAGAAGGGATGAGGACAACCTGAACAATCAGATGGGCTCTAGAAGGAAGCGGATGGAGCTATGGCAAGGCTAATACTTTTACTTATTTATTTTTATTTTTAATGTGTGAGTGCCTAAATATACACTATGTGACAGCAGAGGCATTGGATCCCCTGGAGCTGGAGTTACAGGCAGTTGCGAGCTACCTGATATGTGCACTGGAAACCATGGTCTTCCACAAGGAAAGTAAATGCTCTTAACCACTGAGCCATCTCTCCAGCCCCTGACAAGCTTTACATTGTTTTTTAAATTAAAACAAATAATAAAGGAGGCTGAAGAGATGGTTCAGTGGTTAAGAGCACTGACTGCTCTTCCGGAGGCCCTGAGTTCAAATCCCAGCAACCACATGGTAGCTCATAACCATCTATAATGAGATCTGAAGTCCTCTTCTGGGGTGCCTGAAGACAGCTACAGTGAGCAGGGCCAGAGCAAGCAGGGCAGAATGAGAGCTGGAGAGTTGGCTCATCAGTTAAGAGCACTGACTGCTCTTCTGGAGGTCCTGAGTTCAAATCCCAGCAACCACATGGTGGCTTACGACCATCTGTAATGGGATCAGATGCCCTCTTCTGGTGTGTCTGAAAACAGCCATAATATATTTATGTATTTATAATAAATAAATACATCTTTAAAAAAAATAAAGCACACATTATATGAAAGAGAAGGCAAGTGGTTAGTATATGCTTGGCCCAGGGACTGGCACTATTGGAAGGGGTAGCCCTGATAGAATAGGAGTGGCCTTGTTGGATTAGGTGTGTCACTGAAGGTGTGGGTGTACTGGTTAATTTTGTTGAGTCAACTTAACACAAGCTGGAGTTATCACAGAGAAAGGACCTACAGTTGAGGAAATGCCTTCATGAGATCCAGCTGTAAGGCATTTTTTCAATTAGTGATCAAGGGGCAAGGGACCCTTGTGGGTGTTACCATCTGTGGGCTGGTAGTCTTGAGCTCTATAAGAAAGCCAGCTAAGCAAGCCAGGAGAAGCAAGCAAGCCAGTAAGTAACGTCCCTCCATGGCCTCTGCATCAGCTCCTGCTTCTTGACCTGCTTCAGTTCCAGTCCTGACTTCCTTTAGTGATGAACAGCAGCACAGAAGTGTAAGATGAATAAGACCTTTCCTCCCCAACTTGCTTCTTGATCATTATGTTTGTGCAGAAATAGAACCCCTGACTAAGACAGTGGGCTTTAAGACCCTCATGCTAACAGCCTGGAAACCAGTATTCTGCTAGCAGCCTTCAGATGAAGATGCAGAACTCTCCTGCACCATGCCTGCCTGGATGATGCCATGTTCCTACCTTGATTATAATGGACCAAAGCTCTGAACCTATAAATGCTGTCCTTATGAGAGTTACTTTAGTCTTGGTGTCTGTTCACAGCAGTAAAACCCTAACTAAGACAACAAGAAATTTTCATGTATGTGTATATATGTATGAAATATATATACATTCATGTTTATATATGAAGGCAAAATAACTCTAGTGTAAACAGTTGCTCTGAAAGAGAGCAGTGTGGGTAAGGCTAAAGCAAGAGTTAGACCTGAGTGTACTTTTTAAAGTCTAGTTTTGAGTCTATTAAAAATAAAGAATATAAAAGTAAAGAGTCAACCAGATCCTTGACACACTGAAGCATGAAGAAGTCAAATGTAGGGGGCTAGCGAAATGGCTCAGCTGTTAAGAACACTGGCTGCTCTTCCAGAGGTCCTGAGTTCAATTCCTAGCAACCACATGGTGGCTCACAACCATCTGTAATGGGATCTGATGCCCTCTTTTGGTGTGTCTAAGATAGGGACAGTGTACTCATATACATAAAAAAATGAATATTTAAAAAAAAATAAATCAAATATAGTTCTTTTGTTTCCGCAGCGGTTGAAAGGCCATTGGGTTTGTTGCAAGGAGACACCTGGTGACCTCACACTGTATTCTCAAAGGGTATAGGGCAGTGGTTCTCAACCTTCCTAATGCTGAGACCCCTTGATAGGGTTCCTCGTGTTGTGCTGACCCTCAGTAATAAATTTGTTTTACTACTTCATAATTGTAATCTGGCTACTGTTATGATCATAATGTAAATATATGTACTTTCTGGTGGTCTTAGGCAACCCCTGTGACAGGGTCTTTTGAGCACAAGTTGAAAACCACTAGTATAGGGTAAGGAGCTTGAGGACATAGGAGGCAGAATGTAAAGGATCCTTAGAAAAGTTGAAAGGGGGAATAGGAGTAGCCAGAGGTGTGGTCGGTGAGCTCAGGACTTTTTTCCAGCTGAGCACTGTATGGATGAACTTGCAGAAGTGGGTATGAGGGATGAGCAGAGAGAAGCTTGAATGAATGAGGTGAGCCTGGCACATAGCCAGGCAGTGGGTGGGGCCTAATGAGCCTGGCACATAGCCAGGCAGTGGGCGGGGCCTACAGCGTATTGCTGGGGGAAGAAAGGCAGCACAGTCAGGGGAGAGGAGGAGAGAGAGTTGAGATAGACTATTAGGAGATACAGGATTGTCTCTCAGATGGTGAGAACAAAGCTGGACCTGGCCTTGAAGTCAGAGGATCATGGGAATTCTCTTCTCAAGATTGGGAAGGAAATCTGCAAGGGCAGAAGAACCAGAGTCTGGTGGCAGATCTATGGCTCACTGTGGTACCGTCCTTTATGACACAACGTCTAAGCTCCCAAGATTTCATTCCCTTCCCATGCCCTGCCACCACCCTCCCACCATGTCCCCATCCTTTATGTGACCTCCCTAATGAACTGAATCCCAGCATCATCTTGGACCTATCACTGTCTGGTTACTGTGACTGTCCATTGCCAAGGGTCTGGACGTGGCCTCTGCTCCCATGTGTAGAAGAAGAATTTCACACAGGATTTCCCATCTATACATGTTGACCCAGAAGCAGAGCAGAAACCATGTGGTAGTGCACAGGTTCTGCCAAGTCAAGAGTCAAGGGCAGAACAGACTCAGAAGTTGACCCACAAGGTCAGTCCAAGTGTTAGCAAGTTCTTCTCTCTATATATACCTTCTAATAGAAGCTGACAACTTCTAGGTACTTCTCTCACTTTCCCATCCTAGTCTTCAGCAATTGCAGGTGTTCTAGCAATTCCTGTGGCCAGGAGAAGTTCTGGTGGCTTCATGGAGGTTGGGTAGAGAAAGGGGTGTGCTCTAAACGACAGAAGGAGACTGAATTACTCGTTCCCATTTTCCGTCCACTTTTTCCTATCCCTCTTCCTTGTGTCTGCCTAGAGGTCTCTGGGATCAAGAACATAAGTATGAAGGCAAATGAGAGTGGCCTGGGAGGACCTTTAAGGATACAAGGTAAGGTCTATAGGAAGGAGGACAAAGGAAGCAGCTACTTGGGGCCAATTGCATTTCCACCCTCTCCCCATTGCCTGCCTGCCCAAGATACCCTAATTAGCTACTCCCTCCGGTCCCTGTTAGCCAGGCCGGCTGAGCGCCCAGCTCTCTGGGGACTAGCCTGCTAACCCCGAGACTAATCAGCCCTTGGCTACTTAAGTGTATGAGAATGTTTAATTCTTAATTCATCCTCTCTCTCTTTCTCTCTCTCTCTCTCTCTCATCAAGAGCCCCATTGCAGACATTAGGGTTAGTATAGAGTGATACCCAAGTTCTCCCAATGAAAACACCCAAACTTTAAGTGATGGAAGGGTTGAAGCAAAGCCAAAGTTTGAGGGTTCCTCTCCAACTTGGGGCTTTCTTTCAAGCTTGTGGGACCAACATGTGTAGCAAAGGATGGAGCCATGATTGGGGTGCTCTATGGCACCCCAAGCCCTTAGACTTGTGCCTCTCGGGCCCTTATGTATAGCCAATATTTACCCGAACCCAGAACCTCCTCCCCCATCTCAGTCCCCTTCCCAGTCTATCTTCCCACCCCCTAACCCCCGACACCAGCACTGTCAGCCCAAACACATGATAAATTGCCCTGTCAACAGAATTCATTCAGGGACCAATTAATTCCACAGAAATGAACCAGGAGCCATCAGTTGCTGAAAAACTCAGAGTGCAAAGAGCGGAGGGAGGGGGTGCAGGCAGGGGGTGGGCGGCAGGGGAGGGGATGGGGAGGCTAGGGAAGTTAGTCTGACAGAAATTGGTCATTTAATGCTTAAGTGCACGCTAGACAGCCCTGTCATCGCCCGCGGCCCCCGCGCGGGATTAATTATCAGAGGAGGAGAGGGCAGCCCGGCCTAGCCCTGCCGTCTGTCACCAATGAAGGCTGGAGTCACCCAGGCCTTGGGCCACCCTGGGTCCACTTCCAAGGCTCCTGATTTCCTGATTCTCCAGCTTCCAGGCCCCTCCCATCCCACTCAAGGCCCAATCACATTTAGTCATGGCCCAACCAGAAAGTCTTTCTCAACCACTTAACTGAGTTAGACATCACAACTCCTTATACTTCTATGTCGTTAACCTTAGCCATCTTAGGTGACTGTGTGTAACCCAAAGCACAATTGTCCCATTCATTGATCCTAATCCGAGGGAATAGTACCACCATCCATTCAACTGCACACGTCAGCATTCTGCCAGTCATCTTGACTCCTTCATCCCTCTTATCCAATCAAAAGCCAAATCTTAGGCATTCAATGTGCTACAAATCTAGTTCACTTCCTTCTAGCTCTCTTGTACCACTTAAGGCTGAGCCATCATGGCCTCCGCCTACAATCCAGACTTAGAACTACTGTAATCAACAAAAATGCAAGTAACATCCTCCCATGTCCTTCTCTCACACACACGCACATGCACATGCATACATGAATGCTCTTTGGTAGACTACCACGAGCCCGCACATCTCATCCTAACCCTTAAACAACTTACAACCATGTGCGCTAGTCTACTTCACCAGCCAAACAAATCTCTAGCAAGCTTTCCTGTGCTCTCTGCCTCCAGCCCCACTGACCTTCCTTGCTGGCATCTGTAAGCCCTGTTCTCTTAGCATGAAATGCTCCTTCCGCCCTTGGACACCCCACCACCACCACCACCGTTCAGTTAACTAAAACTCCTAGCTATTTTTCCAAACTCTGCTTAAATGTCTTGCAGGCAGGAAGCCTTTTCTGAGCCCTTGATGTTCTGTTATAGCTCCTGAAACTTCCATGATCCATTCATTCACTCCCTGGTCACCTAGTAACTGTACATTTGTTCATTCTTTTATGTGTATGTGTGTGTGTCTATATGACTGTTCGCTTGTATTTGTTGGTACCCGCAGAGGCCAGAAGAGAGCATCAGATCTCCCGGATCTGGAGTTACAGGGTGGTTGTGAGTGCCTAACATAGGTTCTGGGAACAGAATTTGGGTCCTCTGGAAGAGCACACGAACTCTCCCATGGAGCGATCTCTCTGGCTTCTTATTTATTCTTCCCACCAAAATGTTAAATTATATAAGAATGGAGCCCATGTCTTTATACTCAGAGCCTAGCACTTAATAGATATTGGAAGACACTTAGATGAATAAATGTCTGACCCTGCCTTGGTTCAGCCTCTAGTTTGACTTAAGAGCCTGGCTCCTCAGAATCAGGAGTCTCTTTGTAGCCCGGGATGAGCTAGGGGTCTAGAGAGGTGAGAATATTTCAGAACCTTTAGAGCCAATTTGTGATTCTACACTGATCCAAACATCTGTGTTGAATAGGATCAAATTGATCAGGAGAAGAAATTATAACCTCAGAGAACAGGGCCAGGGTTGGAGGCTGATGGGTTGAGGGTAGTCAGGCTGGAGGGAGTGACAGACTTCCTAGAAGAGCACAGATAGGGTCTGCATAGCACAGGCTTTACTCAGAGCCTGTGTCAGCTGAAACTGTTGGCAGGGGACACAGTTGAAATGTTCCTAAACTGATGACATAGTCATCAGATGTTGAGCCCATAGGACTTGGATACTAACTGGATGACAGAAAGGAGGTGTAATTCTAAAGGGTGATGAATACACAGGCCATGTTTGGCCTTTTCCCTGCCTATTTCTTAGGATGATCAAATGTGAAGTGTTAGTTGAAAAGTTAATTCTGGCTACTGAACAGAGTGGTTCAAGGGGACATTGAGGCAGGAGACCATTAGGAGGCTAGTGAATCATGGGTGCTGTGATTAACATCTGAAATGACCTCCATAGGATGGTGTGTGTGTGTGTGTGTGTGTGTTTGTGTGTGTGTGTGTGTGTGTGTGTGTTCGTTCCTGAGTTTTCAGGAGGCTGTGGAAATTTCAAGAGTGGGACTTAGCTAGTAGAAGTAGATGACAAGGGAGTGGCTCCTTAGCTCCTTGTTCTGGCTCTTCGCTTCCTGATCTGCTATGATGTGAACAGCCCATGTTTTTTGCCATCACGAAGCATGGTGATCTGCCAGAATTTCCTACCTGTGATGGACAAAATCCCCCTGAAGCTGTGAGTTAAAGTGAATCTCTTCTCTCCTAAGTTGTTACTGTGAAGTATCACGGACACAGTGGCACAGAAGTGATCTATACAATGAGCAAGGAGGAGAAAGAGAGAGGAAGATTATGGGGGGTGGGGGAGAAGGGAAGAGAGAAAGAGAGAATAAAATTGAGGTTGGCCTGTGATGGAGAAGTCTCTCTTGAGGGGAAGAGCAGATTGAGGCACCTGGATGGGCTCTTCTGGGTCCAAGAAGGTCTTAGCACAGACTCACTGGAGTAACATATCTGGACATGGTTACTAACTGAAGTACTTTGTACTAGACATGAAGATAAAGAAATGAGGCAGAGCAAAAATGACTATCTTCAAGGCTGTGTTCTATGAACCTGAATCCTGGTAGAACCATCCACAGAGATAAAAAGAGGAGCTAACTTGGGACTGAAAAAAAAAAAACCAATGAGCATGACTTTGTACATTGAGAATCCCATCCCTGAGCTGGATGTACGTGGATGTGATGCCCCATAAACAGAGTCCCAGGAAAATGGCTCAGGGAATTGGGAGATATATACTCCTGCCCCAGTCTTCTACCTACTACATTTGTATTTCAGTGTGATTGGTCCCTGTAGTTCTCCAACTGAATAATAGTAAAATATCAAAGCACAATAATCCCATAATCCAGCAAAGATGTCTCACCATAAAGGGAAAGTAAAAACGCAGGGCTGTAAGGATCTATTCTAGAAACAAGATAACCATGTAACAATTTACTAATATTAACCGGGAAATGATGGGCCAATGCGCTACAAGCTAACAACTGACAGTGTAATTGTGTAGCTCAGTGATGATGTACTGACACAATGACATGATGGAAGATACAGTACTATTGTCACCTGATGATAGTCTCAACCACAGTGATAGGAAGGGGTTGAATATGTTAGACCAAGGCCCCCCAATCCTAGAAGAAGAAAGCATTGGTAACTTTGGAAAGGTGCTTCCTCAGGATACAACAGAGGCCTAAAAGTAGTTTCTGGAAGGATTCTCCATCCTGGGGCAGAAAGAGCTGAGCCAAGAAGAGAGGGTGAGGAGGTAAGAAATGATGATAGCTTTACAAGACAGGACACAGCACTGTGGGCTGGCTGGCTGGGATGGAGGCGGGACTTAAGTCATCAGGACTATCTCTGCTGACCAGCATCTAAATATCCTTGAGGGGCTTACTCAACCGCTGGGAGATAAAAGAAAGGGAAAATCAGATTCAGTGCTTGTAAGATCCTTGTAATCATCAAACTGACAAGAATAAGAAAGAAAATCCAGCTCTCATCACAACATGACTGAAAACTGCCATTTACCAAACTTACCACGTACTGACGACCGTGCTAAGTGCTCTTCCTGACTCAGCAATGATAAAAGCCCCTGTAAGGAGGGTTTTGTTATTTCCACCTTACAGATGAGGATAAAGACACTCAGAGACATGAACCTATTTGCTCAAATCACGCAGCAAGGAAGGGGTAGCGCCTCTTTGACATTGTTTGCTTTAGGAAGTGTGTGATTGACCAACATGAGTAAAATCGGGCAGGTTGAGTCACGATAAAAATATGTAACATATTCTTGTCCATAAATGTTATTAAAAGGCAAATATTAGGGTAGATAAGTTATCCACAATAGAAACCGTTTATCTAAAAGATGAGAAATATAAATATACTTATTTGCTTACAATTTATGAACTGAAGAGCTAAACAAAAAAATCTTAATCATTATTAGAGAAATGAAGACACAAGGAGAGAGGAAGAGAAAGATCACCGAGTGCAGCTTATTTTATAGATCTGAATTTAAAAGAATGGAAATACTTTACATGATGGCACAATAAAAATCAAGCAAATAAATAAATAAATAAACTCCAAAGCAAAATGAAATAAATGAACCTAACTATCTATTGAGTTGGTGTCATCATCACGTAGAGAGAAACTATTTCAAGTAATTTAAAATCCAATAATTGACTCCACATACATCCCTGGTGGGGTGTGCATGAATAAAGAAAATACGTAATGATATTGATGTTCTTGGAGGCTTTGGGTGTGGGAGACAGAAACCAACAAAAGTGAGGATTAATGAAATATCCACAGTCTTGGATTTGATTGGGGATGATCAGTAGTAACTCTTGACGTGTTTCAGTCTCAGAAGTATCTCTCTCAGTGTTGCCTCCAGTGAAGAACAAGGAGCCAAACAACCCAGCAGCAATAAACACCTCTAGTTCCAAAACTGTAGTCTTTAAATGCCACTTTGACTTGAAGGAGCCAGAGCTATTTAGGGGAAGTGGAAGATTCCAGGTCTAAAACAAAATACAGACAAGATGGTTTTGGAAGTCTTGTCTTATCAGAAAGCAAAAAAGCTTTCAGGAAGCATTAGGGTTGTGTCAAAAGGACTTACTCAACAACTAAGGGCTCCCGTTGGCCAAAGATGAGGCAGATGAGCATTGCCAAGAACATTAACTGCAACTAATTGAAACACAGCTGCAATATTTAAATTTGAGTGCAAAATTATACTTAAAAGAAAGGTTCTGTTGATCTTCCTTGGAGGATGCGAGAGAAGCAACTCCAGGCATGGAAAGCTGGTAAGGAAAGAAGGGACCAAGAATCTTGACTGCCCTTCTTATAGGAATGGTGTCTCCAGTAAACAGATGAAAAGCTGCTCTTAACAAAGGTTTTTCAACAGGTGAAAATTAAGCAGACAGAATTAGGACATCATCACTTTCTACTTCCCAGTGAAATGATGGCACCAACAGCTACCACTCACAGCTGTGAATTCTGGGAAAAGAGAAACTAAAACATCAAGTTTCTTCTGCTGGAAACACAAGAAAAAATAGTTCTGAAGAATCAGGCCTTCTTTAGTCGATTCAAACCTCCAGGTGCAGCCACCAAATTACAGAAAATCCTGTGGGAAAAGGAACCACAAGGATACAATTTTTAAAAACTCCAGATGATAACAGTGCATATAACCTGGCTTGTCCTATTAATAGAAATGAGGCAAATGGATAGATTAAAACATAGTTATGAGATATAGAAATTAATCACATGATGTTTGCATCCTGTAAGTGGTTGGGGCCTGTTATGAAGGTAATAAATATATGAGCACTGCTTTAGTTGGATACTATAAAGAACAAGGTGTGCTAGTGATGTCACTAAAATGTTTTCATTTTAGAGATAAAACTGGAATATTTACAGATTAAATGATACCGTACCTGGAATTTGTTATAAAACAATGAGGGACTAGAACTGATTGAATGAATATATGGAATAAAACTGGTCACAGTAGCCAGGTATGGCCGTTCATGCCCATAATCCAAGCCCTTAAGAGGTAGAGGTAGGAAGGTCAGGAGTTCAACTCATATTTGGCTATATAGTGAATTCAGGGCTAGCCTGGGCTTCACAAGACCTGTCTCAAAGCCAAAAGGAAAAAAATAATCTACTGGTAATAAGGTGATAATTGTTGGTTCTGGGATCATTGTTCCATTCACTTGCTTTTATATATACTTGAAGTTTTCAAAAAATAATTGTTTAAACTAAGGCTATACTGAAATAAGCTGTTAAAATTTTGGGTAACCAGGCTGGAGCTCAGTGATAGAGCCCTTATCTAGAATGCCTAATGTCCTAGGTTGAAAAAGAAAGGAAGGAAGGAGATAGGAGAAAGGGAGGGAGGAAGGAAGGAAGGAAGGAAGGAAAGAAAGAAAGAAAGGAAGGAAGGAAGGAAGGAAGGAAGGAAGGGAAATTGGGGATAGACAACTTTCCAACACTGACTTTCAGAAAGTTGGCAGCTGCATCAGTTGATCAACCCTCAGAGATGGAGACACTGACGAGGTGGTGCAAGAGAAAAGATCCCTAGATACTGACTAAAACCTCTCCTACACATTTGGGTCTTCATCTGATCACTCTCCAATTATATACAGTAACCAGTAAGTCTCCCAGACAAACAAAAAAATCTCAAAGCAATCTTTGTGTGCCTTACTTCTGTATGTCGATAGTCAGAAAAGGATACCAATGATTTAAAATAAATTTCTAGCATAAATGATAAAGTCCAAAATTAAATACTGTAAAAAGAAAAAAACAGTTTGAAAGAATAAAGACAATTCAGGAAAGAAAAAGAAGACTTTTAAAAACATATGATATATATCATCAGGTAAAAAAAACTCACAGCCATGAAAAACATACAGGGCATAGTTTTGATTTTTTTTGGTAGATTTAATATTTATTCAGAGAGGAGCGATGGCTCAGTGGTTAGGAGCACTAGCTGCTCTTCCAATGGACCTGAGCTTGATTCCTAGCAAGTACATGGTGGCTCACAACTACCTGTAATTCCAGTCCTGGGAGGAATCCTATGCTCTCTTTCGAACTCCAAGGGTACCAAACATGTACATGGTATACTGACATACATGGGGACAAAACACCCATGTGCATTAAATAAATAAATAATACTTTAAGAATATGTATTCAGAAACTAATGGTAATGTTTAAATTCTATGAAATCAATATATGTACATTTGATCTATGTCAAAATGTAAAAAAATAGTAGAAAATTTTCAAAAGAGAATTCAAGAAATCATTTTTTTAAAAAAGAACAAGTAGCCACAGAGATGAAAAGTGGGAAAAAGAAAAGAATTTAACTGTGGATGAGGAGCCAATCATTTAGTAAAGCCTTTGCCTCACAAGCACTAGAACATGGGTTTGATCTCAGTTGAACTCAAGTTAAAAGAGTCTAAGTATTGTGGATCACACTTATAATCCCTTTACTGGGAAAGCAGAGGCTTACAAGTTGTGCAGCCTAACCTATTTATAAGTTCCAGACCAGTAAGTCCCTGTCTAAAACAACAACAATGAAGGAGGAGGAGGAGGAGGAGGAGGAGGAGGAGGAGGAGGAGGAGGAG